>CM044397.1:1532500-1540000 GCA_024322285.1 Musa beccarii | reverse complement strand
AGTCCTCAAATGATACAAGGGAATCCAATCCTTTGGACCTATCTGTCCTTAGTTACTATGAACATATTGTTGGTTGTAGGTGTTCTACAAGCCAATCACGTGAGTGATGGCACCTGTGACATGTTACGTCGATCTCTTCGCATATTATTATTAGTATTTTCTCATATTATTTGGATAAATATTGTGATATCCATGGATCTGTGCAATGAGAATTGGATCGTGATGAGATCACGATAATAAAACTGATATACCTTTTAAAACAGATCCTAAATCATCCTGGTTATTGGTTACTCGATGAGAACATCGAGATAACCAGATAGACTGGTGCGCTGTATACTTGTCTATATGATGGAGGCGACTTGTCTCATAGTCGCTTGTGTGGGGACATTAGAGGTACAATGCAGGTGCTTATTGGAGAATGAGTTCACTGATTGATCCGCTTACAGAATGTTGTATGGTTAATGATACCTAATGTCAGACAGCAATTCCGTAGTCCTAGTAGTGTATCTGGTCCTTAGACTTGAGACACCAAAGATGTCTTGTTTAAGTACTCTATTCTTTGATGCTGGACTTACAAGTTTAGAGAGCTCCAGATCTCGTAAAGCTGATTCTCGGGAAGGGTAGCCAACCTTATGAATGTAATTGTGTGTCAATAGAGGATCATCCACTCTCGGTATCGTGAGAGATATATCCTGTGTGTGCTCGCTCAAGCAAAATCCTTGGCTAGGGTCGTTCGGATTGAGAGAGAAGGAGTTCTCCAGGAGAATCCGATTAAAGTGAGACTCGAACATGATTCCGTATGGGCCTGACTTTACCATGCCTAATATACGATCTCTGAGATATTAGATGGATGAGGGACTATAGATACATGGTAGCTGAGGATAGATAGGTCCGATGGATTAGATCCTCCTGTACCGTTTGGGGATTATGACATAGTGGCCTAGTACATCCATAGTCGATGAGTCGAGTAAATTATTATAGAGATAATAATTCACTATATCAAAAGGTGTTTTGAGTCAAAAGGAGTTCTGACGGGAGTGTCTCACAGTCAGCTCGGTATCGGACCTAGAGGGTCACACACATAAGGTGGATGTTGCGACAAGTAGATGTGCAGATATGAGATATTTGCGAAGCCCCTAATTTGGATCTTGTGAATGAGATCTAATTGGGTAATTGGATGAGATCCAAATAAATGATTGGATAAGATCAAATTGGATCCTGTGGATAAGATCCAATGAGATCCAATTAGATAGAGATCCAGTGTGAACAGGATCTATTAAAGATAAGCTTCCTCCACCTCTATAAATAGGAGGAACCTCCTGGTTCATAGGCTGAGAGCTCTTGGTAGTCATCCTCCTATTCTCCTCAGTCTCCTCCTCCTTGGCTCCGGCAGCCTTATGGTGCACGTGGAGAAAGATCCTGCAGTGATCTGAGGAGTGTCGTTGCTGCGTCCGCTGTGTGGATTACTGTTAAAGAGGAGTACGCTAGTGCTCCTTAATCCTCTTCATCGGATCTGAAATTTTTGAAGATATACGATCTCCCCAAGTAACGCTTCTGACATGATATATGCAGATTTTTTGGATTTACGATTTTTGTGCACCAATCGTCGCACGACGGCCAAATACGTAACTATGGGAAATCCGATCTTGTTTTTATTTTCCACTGTGCATGAGATACCAAATATCTTGATTTCTCGCACCTATAGTCCCTCATCTATCTAATATTCCAAAGACCATATATCGGACATGGTACTGTCAGGCCCATACAGTTTCCACTAAAGTCTCGCTCTAATCAAATTCTCCTAGAAAACTCTTTCTCTCTCAATCCAAATGACACTAGCTAGGGATTTGCCTAAGAACACATAGGATATTCCTCTCATGATACTGAGAGTGGATGATCCTCTATTGACACTCAATAACCCTCGTAAGATTATCTGTCACTCCCAATAATCGGTTGTACTAGATCTAGAACTTCCAAACCTATAAGTCTGACATCAAAGAGTGAAGTACTTATACAGAACATCCTTGGTGTCTTAAATCTAAGGACCAGATACACTACTAGGACTACAGAATCACTGTTTGACGTCACGTATCAATAACCATCTAGTATTCCATAAGTGGATCAATCAGTGAACTCATTCTCCAATGAGCACATGCACAGTATCCTTAGTGTCCCTACACGAGTAGTCATGAGACCAACCACTTCCATCATATGAATGAGTATACAACATACTAGTATATCCAGTTATCTCAATATGTCTCTCGACTAACCTATGATCGGGATTATTTATGGTTTGTGTTTAAAGGTGAATCGGTCTCATTATCGTAATCTCATCATGATCTGATTCTCATTACAAAGATCTAAGGACATCATAATATACATCCAGATAATATGAGAAAATACGAGTAATCATAAGCAAAGAGATTGATGCAGCATGTTACAGGTGTCATCACTCACATAATTGGCTTGTAGGGCACCTATAACTAACATACCATATAGAATTCAAATTTTACAATAGTGGTATCATCCGAAAGTTCGAAATTATAGCGTTAAAAGTTACGACTGCAATATCACCCATATCTTAAAATTTTCAATGATTTCAAATTTATGGCTCTATTTTTAAGCCTTTTGAGGCTTATAAATACCCCACTAAGGGTTGGTTGAAGCATAAATCAAGTTGTGAAGTTTGTGAATGGTTATAGCTATCCTTGAGTATTATTTATCTCTTCCTCTTTTTTAAGCTTAGAGGTGATTCTTGGTTGTAGGAGGTAAAGTTTATTGTAAAAGAGTAAGTGTGAAAGTTCTCTAAGCTTGTTAAAAAGAGAAAAGTTATAATAATGATAGTTGATCTTCATCCATTGGAAATAAAATTGATAGTAAAAGTCGATGGCCTCGAAGGAAGAGGAATCGAGAGTGGACGTAGATCAGGAAGATTGAACCATTGTAAATCTGTTTGTATCCTTTTTCTTATCTTTGATTTATTGTTGCTTACTTATTTACTTTACTCGGAACCCTTACTTGCACTTTTTGTTAATTGCATTTCCAACATGGATTTATCGATCAAACCTTAAAATCAAATAAAATTTACTATAACACTAATTCACCCCTTCTCTTAATGACATTATGATTATAACAATTAATATCAAAACTTGGTTCTCTTAGTTGGTTTAACACCCAAGAGAGATTTAATAACTTTTTCAGGTAACCAAGAGGGTCACTCTATCACTCGTCTTCCTATATTTAATGGGATAAATTACACTTATTGGAAAACATGAATATAGATTTTTTTTTGCTTTTTATAAATTTTGATCTATAGAATGTTGTCGAGTTCAGTTTTTAAAAATCTTCTAAACCGATGAATAAATAGAATTATTTTTTTAAAAAATATTTTCTTTAAATAATAAAGCTATGAATACATTATTTTATGGTTTAGATAAAAATAAGTTTAATCAAGTTTTAACTTGTGACAGCACAGATAATATTTAGCACACACTTGAAGTTACTCATGAAGGCACAAATAGAGTAAAAGAATATAAAATTAATCTCTTGGTACATAGTTATGAATTATTTAAAATGAAACCAAGCGAATCTATTTATGATATATACACTCGTTTTACGGATGTTATCAATGGTTTAAAAGCTCTTAATAAAAATTATACTAATATTGAATTAGTGAATAAGATTTTAAGATCCCTTCCTAAAAGCTGAGATCCAAAAATAACTGTAATTTAAGAAGCAAAAGATTTGAACAACTTTTCTCTTAAAGAACTCATCGAAACTTTGATCACTAAGCACATGATGAAAAGGAGGAAAACTTTTCCAAGAGAAGGATATTGCACTTAAATCTAAGAAAGATAACTCAAGCGAAAGCTTAAGTGATGATAATGATGACTGGCACTCTTTACTAGAAGATTCAAAAAGTTCATAAGGGGAAACAAAATAAATCATACAAGATGAGAAGGTAAGAATAAAAGTGAACCCAAGAATGATGTAGTGATTTGAATACAAAAAGTCAAGACATTTCAAAAATAAGTGTCCATTACTAAAAATAATCAACCCAAAATAAAAAGAAAGTACTCAAAGTAATATGGGATAAATCAAGTGAGTCAGAAGTTAAAGAGCAAATCAATAAAGATGAAGTGACAAACTATGTCTTGATGGACTTCAACAATGAGGTATTTGACTCTTCCAAATTATCTTTATCTTATGATGAATTATTTGATATATTTCATGATTTATATGATGAACTTAAAAAGATTGGTAAAAAATATAATTTACTAAAAAAGGACCATGTCCATTTCTCTCTAATAAATTTGATGAATTGAAAAATAACTATGATAACTATATGTCAATATCTTATACTAAATGTGATGAGTTAGAATCACTTAAAAAGGAAAATATATTCATATAATAAATAGTAAAAATTTTTAAAATTGGAAATGGGTCACTAAACATGATTCTTGCTAGTTAAGATTGTATATCAAGAAAAGAAAGAATTAACTTCGTGAGTAATAACACATATCAAAAACTAATAAAATATGTAAAAGGATCCACAATATATATTCCTTCTAAAGTTAAATGTAATTTTTGTGAAAAATTTAATCACTATGCTTATACATACTCTTTTAAAAAATATATAATTTTCATAAATTAATTTAAATTTTTAAAGGAACTATAAATGATTTGATGTCAAAAGTAAAAAAAAAAAGATCTAACTACCCAACATTAAATGGGTACATAAAGTAAAAGATAGTATATTGATAATGGATACTTAAGGTACAAATTGAATCTTTTGATTAAATATATTTTTTAGTAGATAGTTTGAAACATAACTTAATAAGCATTAGTCAACTTTGTGATAAAGGATATAATGTTAAATTTAAATCTAATGCTTATATTATAGAAATACCAAATAAGAATAAATTTATAATTGATTTAAGAAGTGATAATGTAATCAAATCAAATAATATTTGATTTAAGAATCAAATTTTATTTCCTTACATGCTAGTTTAATTTAGGAAATGTTAATTCTATTTCCTTATTTGCCATTACAAATTAAAAAATGGTTATTAAGCATTCCAAATAAGATGAGATCATATTTGTTAGTATATAAAATAATTTATATTAAATAAATATAAAAATTTAGAAAATTTTCCTTTAATGGAGGCTCACCTCCTATTCAAGGGAGAGATTTCTCTCCTTCATTCTTCACTGAGCAGAACTCAACAACAGGAGGAATGAGAAGTTTCATCCTGCTAAGAAGAGATAGGTTCTCGTTACCTTTCTTGAAATTAAAAGTTTTTATTTGGATTCCATGTTGAAATTTTTAGATTGATATTAGTTTTTTGAATTAAAATATTTTACTCTTTGGTACCCTTTAAAGGTTTTTATTTTTAAATATTCTGAAATTGTATATGTTTTATGATATCGAATTTTTTTAGATTAAGAATATTATTTCATTTTATTGCAATTACCTTCTAATCTTAGTTAGATTTAAATATATCATAAGTAGTTCAAAAAAAATAATAATTCTTAATCCTTTATATGTTAAAATTTTTATTATTGATTAGAATATGTTATTTAAAATTTTTATCCTTTTGAGATTTAGAATGTTATTATTTCATGTTGAAATTATTCATGTTATACGTATTAAAAGTATGATTTCTAATTCTTATTGAATCAAGAATGTTATTTTCTATGTTGAAGCTTATCTTTTCTTATCATTTATTTAATTTATTGTTATGTTTTAATGTATTATTATCAGTGAATATATGTTGTTATAATTTGAAATCATAAAATTAGATAGGATTAGGTTAAAATAGCCCGTAGGCCAGGCCCAACTCATGGGTCGTGCCCTAGCACACAAGCTAACCCAACCTAGCCCAATGTGGGCAGTCATGGGCCAAGGTTGGCCCAACTTGGTGTGATGCATGTATAAGTCATGTGTAGTGCATATGACTGGTATTTGGATCGGCTCAACCCAATCCAATATTATGTAATTGTTGGATTTGAGCTTAAATATTGATTAAACTAAACCAGACTTGATCAGTCTAGATCAATTCAGGGTGGTTCTGAATTGGTCTAACTTTTCAAGTCAGTTTAACCTAAACTGAATCTAATCTAGTCCAAATTATACTAGTTTAGGGTGGTTCCAGACCAGTTAAGAGAGGATTAGAGATCGGTTCAGTTAGGTTCTAGTGAATCGAGTTTGATTAGACCAATTTAATTAGGGTTCAAATTAATTAAGGGTCATTTGGTATTATTGATATTGATGATGTTGGAAAGAGATGTTTTGAATATATTATTTCATCCCGAAATAGACACGATTAGTGTGAGATTATATTATTTCCTTGCCAAGAGCAGGTAGGGTGATTCCCTTCAGGGATTAGCGTGTTGTCAGACGTGGCGACTAGACGGTTCCTCCATCCGCTGTTGGGAGGAACGTGTCCCCACTTTAGTAGGTGAGGGATGTCATTCCATTCGCTGTTGGGAGTACGATATGAGTTTGCCTCCATCCGCTGTTGGGAGAACATAAACTCATCCTGTAGGATAAAGCCTCTCTATCCGCTGTTGGAGGAGTACTCCTTCGGGCATTTGATATACGCCAATGGGATGATGGATTTTTTATCGTGCATTTATTTTGAGTTGACTTTTGGAGTTCCTACTCAACGTTGCTGAATTTTCTTTGTTTTTGATTTTCAGAGCAATCTCCCACTAGTACTGAATCAGATTCCAATAGAGAGCGGACCTTCCTCTACCGCTAGGTAGAGCCACTTGGATGATTTTTTGAATTAACATCATTATGTTTACCTTTCTACTCATGATTTGATGAATAAATAAATTATAATAAATATTTATGATGATGAGTAAAGTGATATTTAATTATTTGGCTCTGTATGTGTGGAATGATGTAATCTTGGAAAAAAAATTCAGAATGTGACATCTTTTTATGATGTCAGAGCATGGTTTAAAGCTTATAGGTATTTAATGTTGGGATCGAGAGCAGTACTAAGAGGGGGGTGAATTAGTGCAGCGGATAAAGATGAAAAATTTCGACGATTTAAAACAAGTTCGAAAACTTCGTACGATTCAAAGTAATGTTTCGATTAAAAGCATTTCGATTAAAGCCTGGTTGGAAACATATTGAACTTGAAAGCGTTTAAAGAAGATGATGAGGAAGTCGAACAAGTAAAGAAGGTTTGTTGAAATATAAATTATGATAATGTAAATGCAAACCGAATTTATAGTGGTTCGGTCATACGACCTACGTCCACTCCTGATTCCTCTTCTCTTGAGGTCACCGGCTTTCCACTAGCTATCCTCCTTCCAACGGGCGAGGATTGACTCCCTTTTACAGTACTCTTCTTTTGACGGGCTTAGGAGGTAACCCTTACAAGGCCTCTCAACCCTCTCTAAGGCTAGATCACACTTTAGAATTAGAGGGAAGATTTTAACACTATTATAACAAAGTTTTCCCTTTTTCTTTCTTAGGTTTTGTGT
>CM044397.1:1487500-1525000 GCA_024322285.1 Musa beccarii | reverse complement strand
ACGATCTACCTGCATTGCCACCAAATAGGCAGATTGAATTTATAACTGATCTTCTACCTAGCATCGTACCAATTTCTAAACCCTCATATAGAATGGCGCCAATTGAGTTGGAAGAGTTAAAGAAACAAATCCAGGAGCTTTTAGATAAGGGTTTTATTCGACCCAGTGTATCATCTTAAGGTGCCCCTGTCCTATTTGTGAAGAAGAAAGATGGATCCATGTGGCTATGTATTGATTATAGACAACTCAACCAAGTGACCATAAAGAAAAATACCCCCTTTCTTGAATAGATGACCTATTTGATCAACTTCAAGGTACTCAGGTATATTCAAAAATTGATTTGAGATCTGGGTATCACCAACTGAAGATAAGAGAAGGAGACATACAAAAATGGCTTTCAGAACAAGATACGATCATTATGAATTTTTAGTAATGCCCTTTGGACTCACAAATGCACCGGCTACCTTCATGGATCTTATGAATATGGTATTCCACCCTTATTTTGATAAATTTGTAATTATCTTCATTGATGATATCTTGATCTACTCCAAAAGTAGGGCAGAACATGAATACCATCTTAAGACAATTTTGGAAGTCCTAAGACAAGAGAAATTATATGTCAAATTAAGTAAGTGTAATTTCTGATTTAGTGAAATTATGTTTCTCGACCATGTAATTTCAAGTGCTAATATATCTGTTGACCCTCATAAGATTAAAGCTGTGATAAAATGGAAACAGTCTTCTAATGTTTCAGAGATTAGAAGTTTCTTGGGTTTAGCTAGATACTATAGAAGGTTCATAGAAGGCTTTTCAAAAATAGCAACACCTTTGACCAAGTTGAGACAAAAGAACATAAAATTCATATGGGTTGACAAATGTCAACGAAGTTTTGAAGAATTGAAGAAAAAAGAAACAATTGAAGGAGGAGAATGTTTTGTAGTATATAGTGATGCCTCATTACAAAGACTTGGTTGTGTCCTAATGTAAAATGAGAGGGTAGTTGATTATACATCTAGGCAATTGAAATCTCATGAGAAAAACTATCCTACTCATGATTTAGAGCTAGTAACTATCATTTTTGCACTGAAAATTTGGAGGCATTATCTCTACGGACAAACTTTTGAAATCTTCGCAGATCATAAGAGTCTCAAGTACATTTTTATATAGAAAGATTTAAATATGAGACAAAGAAGATGGTTGAACTTTCTAAAGGATTAGGATTTTAATATCAACTATCGTCCTGGGAAGCAGAAATATTGATTGCTGATGCCTTAAGCAGAAATATTTCTAGTCTTGTAGCCTATATGAATATTCAAAGAAATTCTATGATGACAGAGTTGATAGACTTAAAACTTAGACTTTTATCGAAGACAAATAAAGGTTTTCTTACGTGTTTGATGGTACAATCATATTTAGTAGAAAGGGTTAAAAAAAGTCAGAAAGAAGATCCATATCTCCACATGATAGTTAAGGAAATAGCTCAAGGAGCTAGACCCGAATTTCTCCAAATCGAATATGATTCTATTACATTCCACAATCGCTTATGTGTTCCCGAAAGCCATCCAGTAAAGATGCAATTATTAAAGGAGGCACACAGATCAAAATTTAATATCCATCTCAGAACTACCAAGATGTATTGAGATTTATGCCAAAACTACTGGTGGCGTAGTATGAAGAGAGATATAGCAAAGTTTGTTTCTAAATGTCTGATATGTTAGCAGGTGAAGGCAGAACATCAAGTACCTGCCAAAAAAGGGCAAAGGATTTCAATTCTTGAATGGAAGTGGGAGCAAGTCACTATGGATTTTGTAACAGGATTATTCAAGACTGTGAAAGGATATGACGTAATTTGGGTAGTAGTAGATAAACTTATCAAATTTGCTCACTTCCTCCCTGTTAACAAGAAATATTCATAGGATAAATTTGCATGCTTATATATTAAAGAGATTATTCGATATCATGGGGTGCCAGTTAGCATTATTTCAGATAGAGATCCAAGGTTCACCCCTAAGTTTTGAGGAAGTTTACAAAAATCTTTAGGCACACAGTTAAAGTTTAGTACTACTTTTCACCCTCAAACTGATGGTCAATCTGAAAGGACAATACAAACTCTTGAAGATCTCTTAAGAGCATGTGCTTTAGACTTTGGTAGAAGTTGGGATATGCACTTACACCTAATTGAGTTTTCTTATAATAATAGTTATCACTCTAGTATACAGATGGCCCCTTTTGAAGCTCTTAATGGGAAAAAGTATATATCACCTGTATATTGGGATGAGATAGGAGAACAAAAACTTTTGGGACCTCAATTAATTCAAAAAGATGCTGATAATATTCGAATTATACGCCAAAGACTATTAACAACCCAAAGTTGCTAGAAAAGTTATGCAGTTCGAAGACGAAGAGATCTAGAGTTTAAAGTTGGTGAGCATGTCTTCTTGAAAGTGTCGCCAACTAAGGGAGTTATGATGTTTGGTCAAAAGGGGAAGTTAGCTCCTAGATTTATTGGCCCATTTGAGATCTTACAAAAGGTCGGGCCTATGGCATACAGATTTGCATTGCCTCCAGCTTTGGCTAGCATCCATGATGTATTTCACATGTCTATGCTTCGGAGATATATCAGGGATCCATCACATGTCATATCTTACTAACCTATACAATTAAGAGACGATGCCACTTTTGCAGAACAATCAATCTAGATCTTGGAGAGAAAGAAACATGTTCTTAGGAATAAAATTATACCTTTGGTAAAAATTTGTTGGCAACACCATTCAGACCAAGAGGTAATGTGGGAAAGAGAAGAATATATGTGAGAACAGTATCCTCATCTATTCTCTTAAGGTAAGCAAAATTTGGGGACCAAATTTTCTGTAGATGGGGAGAAATGTAATCAAATCAAATAATATTTGAATTAGGAATCAAATATTATTTTCTTATATGCTAGTTTAATTTAGGGAATGTTAATCCTACTTCCTTGTTTACCATTACAAATTAGGAAATAGTTATTAAGCATTCCGAATTAGATGAGATCATATTTATTAGTATATAAAAATAATTTATATTAAATAAATATGAAAATTTAGAAAATTTTCCTTTAATTGAGGCTCACCTCCTCCTATTTAAGGGGATGGATTTCTCTCATTCGTTCCCCGTCGAGCAGAACTCAACAGCGGAAGGAATGAGAAGTTTCATCCTGCTAAGAAGTGGTAGGTTCTCCCTACCTTTCTTGAAATTAAAAGTTATTATTTGGATTTCATGTTGAAATTTTTAGACTGATATTAGTTTTTTGAATTAAAATATTTTACTCTCTGGTACTCTTTAAAGGTTTTTATTTTTAAACATTCTGAAATTATATATATTTTATGATATCGGATTTTTTTTAGATTAAGAATATAATTTCATTTTATTACAGTTACTTTCTAATCTTAGTTAGATTTAAATATACCATGAGTAGTTCAAAAAAAATAATTCTTAATCCATTATAAGTTAAAAATTTTATTATTGATTAGAAAATGTTATTTAAAATTTTTATCCTTTTGAGATTTAGAATGTTATTATTTCATGTTGAAATTATTCATGTTATACATATTAAAAGTATGATTTCTAATTCTTATTGAATCAAGAATGTTATTTCCTCATGTTGAAGCTTATTTTTTTAATCATTTATTTAATCTATTGTTATGTTTTAATGTATTATTATCAGTGAATATATATTGTTATAATTTAAAATCATGAAATTGGATAGGATTGGATTAAAATAGTCCGTAGGCCAGACCCAACCCATGGGTCGGGCCCTAGCCCACAGGCTAACCCAACCCAGCCCAATGTGGACAGTCATGGGCCAAGGTTGGCCCAACTTGGTGTGATGCATATACAGTCATGTGCAGTACATATAATCGATATTTGGATCGGCTCAACCCAATCCAATATTATGTAATTGTTGGATTTGAGCTCAAACATTGATTGAACTAAACCAGACTTGATTAGTCTAGATCAATTCAGGGTGGTTCCGAATTGGTCTGACTTTTCAAGTTAGTTTAACCTAAATTGAACCTAATCTAGTCTAAATTATACTAGTCTAGCATGGTTCCAGACCAGTTAAATGAGGATTAGAGATCGGTTCAATTAGGTTCTAGTGAATCAAGTTTGATTAGACCGATTTAACTAGGGTTCAAATCAATTAAGGGTCATTTGGTATTATTGATATTGATGATATTGGAAAGAGATGTTTTGAATGTATTATTTTATCCCAAAATTGACACGATTAGTGTGAGATTATGTTATTTTCCTGCCAAGAGCAGATAGGCGATTCCCTTCAGGGATCAGCGTGTCGTCAGATATGGCGATTGGACGGTTCCTCCATCCACTGTTGGGAGGAACGTGTCCCCACTTTGGCGGGTGAGGGACTCCACTCCATCCACTATTGGGAGTGCGATATGAGTTTGCCTCCATCCGCTATTGGGAGAACACAAACTCATCCCGTAGGATAAAACCTCTCCATCCGCTGTTGGGGGAGTACTCCTTCGAGTATTTGATATACGCCAATGGGATAATGGATTTTTTATTATGTATTTATTTTGAGTTGACTTTTAGGGTTCCTACTCAGCATTGCTAAATTTTCGTTGTTTTTAATTTTCAGAGCAATCTCCCACTAGTACTAAATCAGATTCTAGTAGAGAGCGGACCTTCCTCTACCACTAGGTAGAGCCACTTAGATGATTTTTTGAATTAACGTCATTATGTTTACCTTTCTACTTATGATTTGATGAATAAATAAATTATAATAAATATTTATGATGATGAATAAAGTGATTAATTATTTGGCTCTATATGTGTGGAAAGACGTAATCCTGGAAAAAAAATCCAGGATGTGACATCTTTTTAATGTCACGACCATGGGCTAACTCGCCTATCAACTTCATTTTGGCCCATCAACCATTGGCCAAAATGCTTAGGTTGAAATTATTAGTATTATACTCATCAAACCTATATAAGCCAATCTTAGTCCCACACACTTTCGATGTGAGACTATTGGACTAACTAGGGGTGTTACAATCTCCCTCATTTAAACGACTTGACGTCCCTATTAAGGCCCAGATCAAACCCTAGCATGGAACATGTGAGGCATAGCCTAGTGGTGGCTCCACGCTGTGGTGAGTTCTTTGACTTCATCCATAAGTAGTCATTTCCTACTCAAGCCTACCTCACCATGCCTGAATACTAAGTCGGCTCTGATACCAAATGTCATGACCTGACTTGATAGGCTAACTAGTCTATCAACTTTGTTTTGGCCTATCAATCACTGGCCAAAATGCTTAAACTAAAATTATTAATAATATACTCATCAGACCCATATAAACCAATCTTAATCCCACCCACTTTCGATGTGGGATTATTGGACTAACTAAGGGTGTTACAGATAATGTTTATACTATTGATCTTGATGATTTTTGTGATAAAACTTATTTTTTAATTTTAAATAATGATGCATGACTTTGGGATAAGATATTATGATATACAAGTATAAAATTAATCTCATAAATTGAAATTAAAATTTTATAAAAGAATACATAAAATTAAATTTATTAAAAATAAAATGTGTGATGTATGCCAACTAGGAAAACACATAAAAAAATATAAAATATGTGATACATGCCAACTAGGAAAACACATAAAAGTAGCTTTAAACCTAAAAATTAAATAAGTACTTCTAGACCATTATAATTAATACATATGAATTTATTTGGACCTATTGATATCATAAGTCTAGGAGATAATAAATATACTTTTGTGATTGTTAATGATTATAGTAGATATACTTAGACATATTTCTTGGCATATAAAAGTGATTGTTTTAAATATTTTATTAAGTTTTACAAATAAGTTCAAAATAAAAAATATTTTATGATTTCTTCTATTCGTAGTGATCATGGTAGTGAATTAAAAAATCATGAGTTTTAAGAATTTTGTGATTCAAATGAGTATGAATATAATTTTTCTACTCCATGAAATCTATAATAAAATGGAGTTATTGAGAGAAAGAATAAGAATTTAGAAGAGATTGCAAGAACCATGCTTAATAATTATATCCTACCCAAATACTTTTGATCTGAAATCATTAACATGACATGTTATGTCATGAACAGTGTTCTCATAAGGCTTCAGCTATATGAAACTTCCTATGAATTGTGAAAAATAAAAGACCTAACATTTCATATTTTAAAGTTTTTTGATACAAATGTTTTATTTTAAATAAAAATGATGCCTTAGAAAAATTTGATGTAAAATCTGATGAAAATATTTTTCTTGGATATTTCTCTATTTTTAAAGTTTATCAAGTTTTTAATAAGAGATTTTAGTTATTGAGGAAAAATAATTTTGATGATGATTTTAAATTTGATAAATTAAATTTGATTGAGGATTCTACATATACTTCTAAAAAAACTTTATCCAAGAAATGAAAGTATGTATATGTATATTCTAAGAAGCTAATTATTGGAAATACATCAAAAGCTTTCAAACTCATTCTTTGTTAAAAAAAATATTTGTGCAAATACTACCCTTTTATCTATATATATATATATATATATATATATATATATATGTGTGTGTGTGTGTGTATATATATATATTCATATATATGTATATATATGTGTGTATATATATGTATATATATATATATATATATATATATATATATATATATATATATATATATATATATATATAAAAGACGTTTTGAAATTTGAACTTACATTGCTACCATTAAAGCTTTATGTTAAAAATACTAAGAGTATTTTATATAATTTTGTACCGTTGTGTACCTCTTCAAGCCAAATAAGCAAATGCTAGTCATAGTTAAAAATTATTAAATTTATTTTTTTAGAAAATGTTAAAATGATGACATATATGGTGCAAATTTGGTGCATACTTTTAGTAATCTTATTGATTTTTACAAAGAAGAGAAGACTTTAAGATCAAAAGAGAAATCTTAGATGTCAATAATAAAAAAGAAAAATCTTAGATTCAACGGTCAATGAATATGTCAGAAAATAGAATAAAAATTTAAGTAATTTCATACTCTTTGTCTATGTCTATGAAAAAAATTAAAATTTTAATATATTAAAAAATTAAATAGGTTGAATATATCTCTTGAATAGACCCAAACTTAAGCTTAAAATCTGTATACATCCTCTGACAAAAATAGGAAGATTCTTTTCTCAACTAATATTCTTAAAGAAAAAGTACATACATAACAGTACTTCATCTCTACTATATAGCCATCATTTCGACATCAATTGACATGATGAGATTCCCAGTATCTTAAATCAAATATGTGATGTTCGATAAAAATAATTGTTCTTCATGCTAATTAGCACTTGGGTGAATCCTGAAGTTTGGACTACAAAAATCTTCCAGTTGTACATATTTATGAGCATGTAGATGTTTTTTTTTTTTTTTGTAATATCTCAACTCAACTTTCAATTCGTGCCAGAGGACCCATATATCTGCATGCAATCTCGATTATATTGATGAAAGAAGTCACATCAATAAATCTACCCTTATCCTCATATTTCAATTTTTATGAGTCTCATTGCCTCAATCAATCTCTTTTTGTTTTTGTCTTTCTTTTGTAAGAGTCATGACTAACTCTTTGCAAAATTATAGAAAATAAGACTTAATATGGAGTCCGAGGTTACCGTTAATATTGAGTGCGAAGAAGGCGAATGTAAGCAAGTCTTACTGTACACACAAATTTGAATATCCAACTATATATTTCCAAGTGATATACGTGCATATATGCGTATTTGAAGAGGGTATACATGCAAAGAAAAAGCTTGCAGGGAGAACCATTTTAGGGTTGCAGGGAGAACCCAAGTAGTAGAAGAAGGAAACAAACCACCTTGTTTCGCCCTTGGCATCAGGAGAGACATGGCGAGATCCGCCGATCCCATCCCTGGCTGTCTGTTTCGTCCACCTTGACGTGCGCGGTGACGAAGTGCGATGGAGATCCCGTCCCGTGGCGCCCCCAACACGCCGGCATGGCCACGCCAGTTGGAGCGTCGCAGACCGTCGACTCTGTTCCCCAGGCCGTCACATGCCTTGCAGCAGCCAGTTTCCGTGACACGAGATTCCCGGCCATCGGTTCCCGACGAGATGATGACAGCATCCATCAATAATTCACCCTCGTAGAAAACAATCAACGATCGTTCCTTTTGTTTTCTTCTCTCATTGGTCCACGGTCACAGTCGCAGTCACTGTCCACGAATGCATTCAAGTGTACATTGAATCGGAGGAACATGAGACGCAATGCATCATGGAGTGCGTTGTTTTCTCAGGTCCTTCACGCCCATGCTTCCAGGTCATGGGTTTCGTCATACAATATTGAAGGAATACATATTGAAGTGTGTAGAAGAAGATCTCAGAGCATTGATGAGGTGAGGAACACGGACCATCCCGAATGGCAGCTTGACAGGTAGGTCAATGGACCCAAACGCTGCAAAGGATCTTGGCCGCAAGTGTAATTCTGAGGGCGATTCAGCTCATGTCCTCTCCTCAATAATTGTGCGAATAATCACTCGGTTGGTCCCCTTCACCCTGTCATGCTGTCTCCTGCATGATTTGGAGTATTCAAAGCTTTTCTGTCATCGCAGGTGGACGAAACTGCTGCATCTAATTAAGATGAGTGCAATAATCGAAAGGATCGACTGCAAAAAAGGTACCAATGTGTATTCATCATTGGTCAAGGAAATTCTGATCTGGCCAACGAGAATAGATGTGCATGTGCTGAGAGTTCTTTGAGATGGACGTCTTCATCCCCAAGTAGAACCTACCCAGTGTCCTGCCATGGCCACGAAGCTCCCTCAAGTGCATGCATGTGATGAGAACACAGTTCAGGATGACTGCGATGGTCGTCTCGGATTCTCTTCTTCTTCGATCTTCTTCCCCATGCCGAGGACATGAATGCCATGCATGATATCATCGAACTTATACAATAGGTATGACCTATGTTACGTTCTGCTGCATAAAGCACCGATGAGACGGATGATGAAGTCTGTGCCATCTCGACTCAAAGACGGAAGTCCTCCAATCCCTTTCTTTCATCATTCTCTAATGCAGTCTTGACAAGTTCACTACCGTTTTTGGTATTTCTTTGTCATCGTCCGTTGCACTTGCTCGAGTTCTATCTCTCGGTGATCTCACTGTGTACAAGAAGACAAGAGTTGCGTCACCGGTTGATGGCACATTCCCCGTCTAAATTTCTCCACAAAGAAGAACACATGCACTTAATCTTCCAGCTGTCGATAAAGTGCAACAGTCCAAAGAAATGTCAGTGAGGCATAATTGAGCATCATATATTGCTATTAAATTGCATCCGGTCAAATTATTTTTGCTACAAAAATGAAGCTTTGGGTAGGTGTACCGATTCATGTTTCCCAGTACACCAATTCTTAATGATCATCATCATCCTCAGAGTCTTACTATATTTCAGATAAAGATGTATTTTAATTAGGAGGAGATGCCAAAACCAAGCTTCAGCGAAGCGCCATTATCGCACACCTGTAGTCAATGACTTTGTTTAAAGCAATCATACTGTCCCAGAAAGTTCATCGCTGTTTTCGTCTCAGATATAACCAAAAGTTGAGATTGGAGAGGCAAGAAAACAATAAAAAACAGAATATTATGATTTAAGAGAGAATACTCTTAATCAAGAAAATCGATGTAATATTAAAAATAAAAGGAATGATATAAAATACTTACAGGATTTATCCCAATGTATCTCTCTGTCTTGCTTCATGAACTATGATCCTAGTGGTAACTACCTCCCTCCATCATGTCACTCGTGATTGAGGTAGTTATAGGAACTACCCTATAACTTCTAGATCATTGGTCACTTCTTAGATCATGTCTATAACTATCTAGAACATGGTAACTACCGAGATAACTACTATGAATCAATTTCTAACACTCTTCCTTAATTCATAGTTACATATATCAATTTGAGATATAAAATAAACATACTTTTGAACTAGAAGCGACTTGGTGAGTATATCCGCAACTTGTTCATCTGTGTCATAATACTTTATTGCTATGGCTCCACTTGCTACAAGATCCCGGATGAAATGATAGCATATCTTTATATGCTTCAGTCTTCCATGAAATGTTGGATTATTCGTCATTGCAATTACAGCTTTATTGTAACAAAATATTTTCGTTGCTTCCTTTTGTTCTTGATGAAGATCTTCAAGAAGTCTTCGAAACCATATTGTTTGACATGTTGCTGATGTTGCAGCTACATATTCTGCTTCCAATGTCAATAATGCAGTTGTTGCTTGCTTCTTTGAACTCCAAGATATAGCACCTGATCCGAGGCTAAAAATATTGCTTGAAGTACTTTTTCTATCATCCAAATCTCTTGTCCAATCACTATCAGTGAAACCAAATAATTTATATTTAAAATTATGAGAATACCAAATGCCATAATCGGTAGTTCCCGTAATATAACGCAGAATTCTTTTAACAGCTCCAAGATGATGTTTGCTAGGGCTATGCATAAACCTGGATACTACACCAACAGAAAAGGTAATATCTGGTCGAGTATGAGTTAGATAAATCAAACCTCCGACTAAACTTCTGTAGTATCTTGCATTTGTCAAACATGTACCATTTTCAAGTTTCAGTTTCTCATTTATATTCATAGGCGTTGCTGCAACTTTACAATTAATCATGTTAGATTTTTTGAGTATATCCATTGTATACTTTCTTTGTGAAATAAAAATTTCATATGATCCTTGCTTTACTTCTAACCCAAGAAAATAGTGCAGTAGACCTAGATCTAACATTTCAAACTTATTCATCATTGATTTTTTTAAATTCTGCCACAAAAGAATTAGATGAACCCATATATATAATATCATCAACATAAAGGCAAATAATTAGAATATTATGTTCACCTTCCTTCTTTATATAAAGAGTAGGTTCATTATTGCTCCTCTTAAATCCATTTTGATGAAAATAATAATCAATTTTACTGTACCATGCCCTTGGAGCTTGTTTAAGCCCATAAAGAGCTTTCTTTAGCTTATACACATTTTTTTCATGTCCCTTAACAAAAAAACCTTCAGGTTGAGTAACAAAAACTTCTTCATATAAATCTCCATTTAAAAACACAGATTTCACATCAAATTGATAAACAGGCCAACCCAAGTGAGCAGCTAAAGCCAAGAAAGTTTTCACGGTTTCGAATCTAGCAACTGGAGAAAAAGTATCATCAAAATCAATACCTTGTTGCTACGAATATTCGTTTGCTAAAAGTCGAGTCTTATGTTTTTGGATACTTCCACCTGCATTATATTTTGTTTTGAAGATCCATTTTAATCCAATAGCTTTCTTTTCCTTTGGTAGATTCATTAGCTCCCAGGTTTCATTCTTCTCAATTGACTTGATTTCTTCCTTCATTGCTTTTCGTCATTCCTCTTTTTCAACTGCTTCCTCAAAAGTTATAGGATTTGAAATAAATAAAGCAAATGTTGAATCATAAATTTCTGTTAGTGATCTGAATCTTCTTAGAGGGGTTTCATCTGAGGAATCAGAATTTGAACTGCTACTTGGTGAGGCTGACGATAAACATTTTAGAGCAGGATATGTTACTTGATTTTGTGGAGTGCCTAGTTCTGTTAAAATCTAAGTTTGTGTTTCACCTTCATTGGACTCTCAATTCCAATTTGCCCTTTCATCAAGAAATAACTAATTAAAATATATTTTTCAGATTTTTCATCAAGCTTGTGATGATTTTGTGAATTTACCAAGGCATAAACAATACAATCAAAAATTTTTAGATGACTTACACTTGGTTTTATACCATACCAAGCCTCAAAAGGAGTTCGATTCATAGCAGCATTTGTTGGTGAAATATTTAACAAATAAACTATTATTGCAACTGCTTCTGCCAAAAACTGATTTGGAAGATGCTTTTCTTTAAGTAAACTTCTTATCATTTCTATGATTGTTCGATTTTTATGCTCTGCTACACCATTTTGTTCCGATGTATATAGTGCTGTCAATTCTCTACGAATATCATTTTCTTCACAAAACGAATTAAACTCATTAGATAGAAATTCACCACCTCTATCTGTCCGAAGTATCTTTATGCATTTATCACTTTGCCTTTCTACAAGTACTTTGAATTTTTAAAAATTATTAAATATTTCATATTTCAGTTCTAGAAAATATACCCAACTCTTGCAACTATAATCATCAGTAAACAATAGAAAATATCGGCTTCCACCAAATAATTTTATATTCATAGATCCACATAAGTCAGCATGAATTAATTCAAGACAATAAGATGCTCTCTATGCTTTTCCAACAGGAAATAGTTTTTTACTTTGTTTGCCATAAATACATCCTTCACATACATTAAGTGTATTAATTTTGAACAATTCAAAAATCATTTCTTTTTGCTTTAACAACCTTAACCCCTTAATATTAAGGTGTTCATATCTTAAATGCCATAAATTAGACTCATTCTTTTGAGTTGCAACAAGAGCATGATTTTCAATATTTGAAACATCAAGTGGAAACATCTTGTTTTGCATCGTGCAAATATTTACCATAATCAAACCATATTTTTTATCACTAATAGTGCATGAACCATCATCAAATATAACTGAATATCCATCATCTATCAATTGTCCAACACTCAACAAGTTATGTGATAAATTAGGAACAAAGAAAACATTATCAAGGTGTTTTACCTTCCCTTGACTTATCTTCACCTCAATTGTTCCTTTTCTTTCTATTTGGATTTGCTTGTTATCCCTAAGTCTAACATTCAACTTATGAGTTTCATCAATATCTCTAAATATTGATCTTATGCCTGACATATAATTAGAATATCTACTATCCAAAAACCAAATATCATTTGAGATATTATTAACTTGTGAATGAGTCATAAACAACTTACTATTTTCTTCATTTTTCTTCCACATAGCTTGCTTGTTTTTCTCTTTTCCAGCAATCTGCTTTCATGTGACCAAACTTCTTACAAAAATGATATTGAACCCTACTCTTGTAGTTTTTTTGTTCATCATATTCATCAAAGTGTCCTATTCCTTTTCCATTTCCTTTACCACGAAATCCTCCTCTACCACATCCTCTTTCTATTGAATTTTTATCTTCTTTTGAAGTAGACGACTCTCCCTTACCCTGAAATATTTTTTTTTCATTTTTCTCAAGTGACCTGTTCAACTTTGCTTCGTGTGCTTACAAGGAACCCATTAGTTCATCAAATGAATATGTAGATAAATCTTTTGACTCCTCAATTGCGGTAACAACATGATCAAATTTCGGAGTTAAAATTCTCAAAACTTTTATAATAATTATATGATCATGAAGAAGTTCACTATAAGATTTCATTTGACTAATAATTTCTATCACTCAAGAAAGAAAATCTTACACCGATTCATTGCTTTTCATGAATAAAATTTCAAACTCATGACGAAGGGTTTGAAGCTTTACCGTAATCACCCTTGATGAGCCTTGAAATTCATTTTGAAGTATCAACCAAGCTTGCTTTGAGGTTGTCGCTACTATAATTCTTGAGAAGATTGTCTCATTTACAATTTGTTGAATGAAGAACAATGCCTTTGAATCCTTCTTTCTATTCTCTCTCAGCCTGGTTTCCTCATCTGGATCTGTATACTCATTCTCTATTAAGTCCTAAAGATCTTGAGACTTGAATAGAGTCTTCATCTTGATACTCCAAAATTCATAGCATTTGCCCGAGAAGATGGGAATAAGGGGTTGAGACATGAAATTACCATTAAAAGTCATAATGCCCAGTTTAAATTGAAACAAAGCTCTGATACCATAAATGTTGGGGGTTAGAGGAGCAAGGAAATAATAAAAACATAATACTACGATTCAAGAGAAATGCTCTTAATCAAGAAAACCGATGTAGTATTAAAAACAAGATGAACGATATAGAACACTTACAGGATTTACCCAAATGCACCTCTCTGTCTTGCTTCATAAACTATGGTCCTATTTATAGAACCTAGTGGTAAATATCTCCCTCCATCATGTCACCCATAATTGAGGTAGTTATAAAAACTATCCTATATAATTTGTAGATCATGGATCATTTATTAAATCATGTCTATAATTATCTAGAACATTGTAACTATCTAGATAACTACTATGAAACTTTTGGATAGGTGTACCGATTCATGTTTCGCATGACACCAATTCTTAATGATTCATCATCCTCAGAGTCTTACTATATTTCAGATAAAGATGTATTTTAATTAGGAGGAGATGCCAAAACCAAGCTTCAGCGAAGCGCCATTATCGCACACCTGTAGTCAATGACTTTGTTTAAAGCAATCATACTGTCCCAGAAAGTTCATCGCTGTTTTCGTCTCAGATATAGCCAAAAGTTTTAGCTTTGTTTATGCTCATGATTCATGCTGTCCTTCAACCATTACTATACAAGAATGATGAACACCAGGACAAGAGAGATCATTGCATGAGAACTTCCCATATCACGCAGTGCGAAGTTTTAAGCTCTGGTTTCAAAGACATAGCTTGGACGAGAACTTTGTATAAACTTGGCATGGTTACAAGAGGAGACCAAAGTATCATACCTGCCATCGATCGATCACAGCATAGGACAAAGCATGAAGAACTGTAAATGCCACCGAGCATCCGTAGCACTTAGAGGCATGCTTCGTCTTTCTGAGACCTTTCCGAAGAGGCATTGCAACCATGTGGAGCACTAGTTTTCAGTTTCTTCGGTGGGATTCAACTCGACGATTGAACGCAAGAGAAACTACTGGAAGCTGAAACCTCTTGAGAACGAAGAGCAAAACCACGACTCTGCAGTTCTCGAACACGAAACCTGTGTGCGGCGCGCCGAACCGTCGGACGGCCAGGATCGAATCGAGTCGCATCCGGTGATACGATGAGGCAAAGACTGCGACAGCTGTTCGCCTCGGGCGATTACGCAAATCCCAGCCGTCCTTTTTCTCTACCGATCTCAACGACTCGGTCGCCCGCAGAAAACGACAACGGATGCCAACAGCGTTCGATCTCCATCACAAGGACGATAATCTTTCGACGATAAGACCGTTGTACCCCGATTTGTGGCCACCACACCGCCATTGTGCACCGTTAACAGCTAGTGAATTGAAGGGTAAATGAGTCTTTTCAATGTTAGGGGCTCCCCTTCATGAGCCACTTCGCAAGCACTGACGACGCCGCACTGTCCTAATCTTTGCCGCCGTAGGAGCCTCCCTTCCTCTGCTTCATCTTTCTTCTCCCTTGGAAGACCTCGGAAGTACTTCGGCAGGGTTGGGTGTATGGTCTCTCTGTCAGGTGATGCAGCAAGATGATGCGGAGATCATACTTTGAACTCGGGGGTGGCCGGAAGCCAAGAAAGCACGCCGGCAGGACGTGCCACCGGAAGCACGTCGAGGACGGGTAGACTCCATCTGCACCACTTCCACACCACCGTCTCTGACTTGTTGTGTTGTTGTCTTTGAGAGAGAAGAAAGATCTTGTGCAAGTAGTATAGATATATAGATGGAGGAGGTGCCACCGCCCTCGCAGTCTTCGGAAGGCCGCAGCGTCCTGCACGGGCGGTACGAGCTCGGCCGGGTCATAGGGCAGGGCACCTTCGGGAAGGTGCACCTCGCGCGGAATCTCCTCACTGGCAAGAGCGTGGCGATAAAGGTGGTGGGCAAGGAGAAGGTGATCCAGGTGGGCATGATGGAGCAGGTGAAGCGCGAGATCTCGGTGATGAAGATGGTCCGCCACCCCAACATCGTGGAGCTCTATGAAGTTATGGCCACCCGCTCCAAGATCTACTTCGTCATGGAGCTCGTCCGCGGCGGTGAGCTCTTCGCCAAGGTTGCCCGTTCCGGCCGCCTTCGGGAGGACGCCGCCCGCAACTACTTCCGCCAGCTCGTCTCTGCCATCGACTTCTGCCATGGTCGCGGCGTCTACCACCGGGACCTCAAACTGGAGAACCTCCTGTTGGATGATCAGGGCAACCTCAAGATTGCCGATTTCGGACTCAGCGCGTTCGCCGAGCACGTCCGGCCCGACGGGCTCCTCCACACCGCCTGCGGTACGCCGGCTTACGTCGCCCCGGAGGTGTTCGGCAAGAAGGGCTACGACGGTGCGAAGGCCGATCTCTGGTCCTGCGGCGTCATCCTCTTCGTTCTCCTCGCAGGGTTTCTGCCGTTCCACGACGAGAACATCCTCGCCATGTACAAGAAGATTCGCCGCGGCGACTTCCGGTGCCCCCCGTGGTTCTCGTCGGACGCCCGAAGGCTCATCACCAAGCTACTCGACCCAATCCCCAGCACGAGAATCACCGTCGGCAAGCTCATGGAGATCCCGTGGTTCAAGAAGTTTTCGGTGGCGAAAGGGGTGCCTGCGCCGGCGGCCGCGGGGGAGAGCGGAGACAGAGAGTGGGCGAAGAAAGAGGGAGAGGAGCCGGAGACGCTGAACGCGTTCCATCTGATATCGTTCTCGGATGGGTTCGATCTCTCGCCGCTGTTTGTGGGAGGCGAAAGGAGAGAGGAGGAGATGCGGTTCGCGACAAGGGAGCCGGCCAGCGTGGTCGTGTCGCGGCTGGAGGGCGTGGCAACGAGAACGGCAGGGAAATACCGGGTGACGAAGAGCAGCATGACGGGGGTGAGGCTGGAGGGGGAGCAGCGGGGAAGGAACGGGAAGCTGGCAATAGCCGCGCAGATCTTCGCGGTGGCTCCGTCGGTGCTCGTGGTGGCGGTCAAGAAGGACGGCGGCGACACCGTCGAGTACCAAAGGTTCTGCAGCGACGAACTCCGCCCTGCGCTCAAGGACATCATGTGGGCTTCATCATCCGACGGTCAGGCTGCTGCACCCTGACAGTAATGACGCTTCATGCCAATTGTAATTACTCATCAACAATAACGAGTCGAGTTTAAGAGTGTGGGTTGCATTGTTTGCGTGCTTTTTCGAGGGATTGACGTTTCGTCTGCGTCTGCGTCTTCGTCTTCGTCTTCGTCTTCGTCTTCGTCGTCTGTAGTCCCATCAAATGTGTTCAATGCATTTGGCAAGGGGATTTGTATTGTTCTACTTTTCCTGCATCGAGTACGGAAGCTTCAACAACGATTTGATATGGTGCAGGAAAAAGGTTGGCAGGTGGTGTCTGTAGGTGCAAAAAGCGGCATAAGAGGCCTATTTTTCTTCTGCTCTCTCCTCTTTTTCCACTTCCGACGCTGATCGTCTGGTGGCTTTCCGGGAAAAATCCGGGATGTACAACTGCAGCAACTTGATCAATACGCATCACAGTTGATGAAGGTTGGTGGAGCTGTCACTTATTTCTGTTCCGTTTGATACAACTTAAGCCACCATGATTTAATTCATAGGGAAGGCACCCATTTCGACGGATATATATATGGGCGGTTAAGATGCATGATATATATATATATATATATATAATATATATATAATAGTTTTTTTAAATTTCTATGATTTATTTGTGTATAACCTAATTCTTATATTTTTTTTAAACATAATATATAAGTTTATTCATCTAAGTCTAAGTCTGTTAATGAACATTAAAATCTATTTACAGAACATATTAATTTATAATAAATTATTAATATATTGATATGTGTAACTTAAGATTAACATCTATTTTAGTTTATGTGATTTTCATCAAACATTTTAAGTCCATATGATTTACTCAAAATGAACTTATATATTTTTAAAAAATATAATATATAAATCTCTCTCATCAAATCTGATTTAACAGATATTAGAGTCTTTTTATATTATATACTAATTTATAATAAATTATTAATATAATGATACGTATAATTTAAGTTTAAAAAAATTAAGACCTTATCAATGGTGAGAAAATGTGTCATCATGGAAGCGACCACTAGCTCAACCATTCCTCCCGATGGATGTCACTCACCAGTTCTAAGACGCATGCTACCACGACGTTGCCCGCCATCATAAACGACACCCGCTCCATTTCCAATGCATACCACAATACCTTGTAAGCCACTTCTCTCTCGAAGTACGACATCATGAAACTGGAGAGTAGGCATAAGGAGTAGTTGAGCTAGTTCATATAGCCCTCTCACGCCCACTCGCTCTTCTCGATTAGCTTGTCAAGAAAGAGAAAGCAATGGAGACCATTGAGACAGACAAAGGTAGAGAGGTAAAGGTAGAAGAGGTCGAAGGCGAAAATGAGAAAGAGCTGGAGCACCATATCATAGGTGCAGCAGGTGAGGATGTAGGAGAGAACAAAGTAGGAGGTGATGGGGATGATACTCAGGAGGAGGAAAAGGAACCAGGAGGCCAATACATGCCTAGCGTCGCACTGGTTGATACACATTCACTTGAGGCAAGACCAGAAGCTCTTAAGCTCGTAGTAAGCACGAGAGAGACTACGTGTATACAACGCCCTGCAAGGTAATAGTAACTTGGTGCTGTTGGCGATTGCTTCCACGGTGACACCTCCTCCCGTCATTGATGAAGGCCTCGATTTTTAAAAAAAACTTAAATTATATATATCATTATATTAATAGTTTATTATAAGTTAGTATGTCACATAACTAGACTCTAATATCTATTAATTCAAACTTGACAAGAGGGGCTTATATGTTATGTTTTTGAAAATATATAAATTATTTTAGATACGAGTAAACCATAAAAGATTAAGAGGTCTATTGCCAAATTCACAAGAGCTAAAATAAACTTTAACCATAAATTATATATGTTATTATATTAATAATTTATTATTGGTCAATATATCACATAAGTAGATTCTAATATCTATCAACTCAGACTTGATATGAGGGGCTTATATGTTACGTTTTTGAAAATGTAATGGTTCTTTCAAACATGAGTAAATTATAAAGATTTAAGAAGTTCATGATCAAAACCATACGAATTAAAATAAATCTTAACCACATATATATATTTATATAAATAATTTTTTCCTCTCATAAAGGTTTTTTTTCCTAAAAATAGAGTCATTATGCCTTATTATTAACATCCCTCTCTCTCTCTCTCTCTCTCTCTCTCTCTCTCGATTAGGTATATTTCAAATATTTGAGTATACATTTGAAATGTATATTGAGGATTTAATTTATATTTTGATATATATTAATATTTAAATTTTTTTAAATTATATTTGGTTTGAATATTTGATTGTAAATGCTCGTGCTTCTTTAGCCTAGCATTTGGATTTCAATATTTATGGGATATTAATGAAACTTTTCAAAGTACTAAATGACATCCTAAAAAATTATAAGATATCACTATATAATAAAAATTATAAATAAAATATTAAATTTAATGAGAAACTAACATGATTTATATTTTTTATAAAACATTTTTTTATTTATTTCTAAAATATTATTTTAATTTATTTATATGATTATATATTTTAATTTATTATATATCTAGGCCATACAAAATTTTTTATAAGATTATAAGATTATATACACATACATGCATTTATTTATTTTATTTATTTACTTAATAATTTAAATTAAAATATAGATTTAATTTTAAATAAAAATAATAAAAATATTAAAAAATAATTTTATTGCATATTATTCAATAAACTTTTGAAATATAATTTTATCCAACAACACTTACGTTAATATATATTTAAAATATTTCATAACTGCACATTTAGTCAAATCCTTTTCTCCAAAGACATTTAAAATGCAATATTGCATCTTGCGTCTTAAGCGGGATAATAATATTAATTAATTAGATTTAGAATGTAAAAGAATAAGTGTTAATCATTAATTTAGGATAGTTAACTATTAGTTTTGGCACCCTATCCCTCGCCACTCTGTTTCAAAGACCCACGGACTCGCATTCACACACGAGCAAACCCTATAGGCTGTTACAGGTGGACCCCGCGCAACACGCTGCGGTACCATGCACTGCCCGTGGATTGGTACGTGTTGCCCGCAGCCGACGTTGTCCCGACCAACCTGTACCCTGAGATGACCCCGCGGGACCCACTTCCCATCCTATACCAATCTTGGTCGAGTTAAGCGGTCCATTTCGAGACAGATGTCGCGTTCCGCCGGCCGTCACCCATTAGTGTTCGGTTCCTCGTAGCTAGCAACATTATTGCCCACGGAGGGTTCCGTACCCAGTCCCACTCGTCTTCTTGATGGCAAGGCGTGGGTGGGGGAAGAAGGGCGAGGTCGGATAGCACGGCGTTGGTCTTGGAGTTCTTTTCACCAGGAAGAAAGCTAAGGGAACAAAGAAAGAAGGGGAGGGATGAGATTTCATGTGAAGCGGAGGGGGGTTGACAGAAGAGAGTGAGCACGCAATGGGGAAAAATGGTGTCTAAGAAGGGCGAGGTCAGATCGCACGGCGTTGGTCTTGGTGTTCTATTCACCAGGAAGAAGGCTAAGGGAGCAAAGAGAGAAGGGGAGGGATGAGATTTCATGTGAAGCGGAGGGGGGTTGACAGAAGAGAGTGAGCAAGCAACGGGGAAAAATGGTGTCTTGCGGTGCTGTTTCCGTTGCGTGCTCACCTCTCTCCCTGTCAGCCTTGAGAAACGTTCGCCTCGGAGAATGAGAGCGCGACGGAAGGAGGCGGCCGAGCGTGCTTCCATTGCTGAACTCTTCTCGGGAGTTCCTTCCACCACCTGAAGTTCCCCTCTTCCTCTCGTTTTTTCTCGTCTACTTGCATCCTTTTCTTGGCTTCGCTGACGTGTGGCCGGCGACCTGTTTGCTTTCTTTGTCCTACGTCTCGTCGTTTCAAGAAATCGGGGGCTTGAATTCTTTGCCCAGGGTTTTCTAAGAATTAGGGGAAATTGTGGGAAAAGCGTGACTTTTGAGAAGGTAAGAGAGAGTAACAGGAAAGAGTACATTAGTTCTGTGTTCCTTCTTGTTCTCCGCTATCATCTATTCCCTTGTTGGTTTCGTCTTTCTTGACTCTGGCTCGTCTCGCCTAGGGTTTGAAGGTAAACTATTAGGATTTACCCGGAAGAGGTAGCCGTCTGAGGTTCGTTTAACCCCTTCCGTGGTGGCTTCACCAGAGTGGAGAAAGATCGAGTCTTCAATGACACGCCATGAACCGTAAGTATTTCTTTCTTGTATATATCTCGCGAATGGCCACCTTCACCTTCATCCCTTGATCCCTTTTTTTGATTTGCCAGGTCGAATCGTGAGTCGTCAGGATCACCCTTTTTTGTGCATTTCTCGATTCGTTTCAAATGCTTCTTGATTTAGATAAGGAAGCATCATAGTTTTTCTCTCTTTTTTTGGGAGAATAGTGATGAACCATCGATTATTATCCTCCCTTTTTCTTGTCCCCTCCACCTTTTATCCTCTATCAGGAATGATACTGTAAAAGAAGACTGTCAAAAGAGCTTCTTTTTGCTTGTTATTTCTCCGGCCCTACAAGTTACTTTCGGCAGATGGCTCTTTCTCGCTTGCTGTTCACTCCTCGTGGTCCAGCCACTCGTTTGATCCTCTGTCATTTGTGGTTGAAGATTGATAGAAAGACCGATCATCAAAGAACACGTTCTTTATTGTGTTTTCCCCCATTGGAGGTAAGCTTGCTTCATTTGCATTTTTCCCACTCTATAAATGCTTCATTTTGTCATCTTGCTCAAAATTGTTTGTGAACAATGTATATTCCTTGTGCTATGCAAATTAGAGATTGTAGTTTCAAGGTAGAAACGTCATAGTTTGTCTAGGAGTATGGGCCTCTGATCACGAGGGATAACATTTGGTCTAAGTCTCTGTTGCAGTATTGAATAAGAATGATACGGTTCCATGAAAGCTGAGTGTTGTGGAACAAAAGCGGCCACCGAGTGATGTGTCGGGCTGATCTTGTTCTGTCTCCGATGTTCAGAGGTGTCCGATTGTTGCTTCCTGCTGGGGCAGTCCTCGGCGCGCCTCGGACTCAACACCTGCAAAATAGGCCTGGGTTGGGATTCTCCCGACGTGGCCCCTCTGATGGTTAAGTTAGCATTTCGTCTCTCTTTTTCTTCCCCCCACTCTTGGAGCCAGGCGGGGGTCATATATAGGCGCGTCTCGAGGCGTACCTTGGTTCAGACGCTGGTGGGGTCGCATCGAGTGACGTCGAGCGGCGCCGAATAGATGATCTTTGCGCCATCGTTTCGGGGTCTCGGTAGGCGGCGCAAAGCGCTGCGGGATTGCGGGATTAGCCTGCTTCATCCGTCTCCATCCCGAGATCTCGGGTATGGTTGTCTTGCGGGTGCTGTCCCATCCAACCCGATGCTGGGGGCGCGACCTGGCGGTACACGTGGGTCGTCCTTGTGCTGATGTGGGTGGTCCGGGAATTCTCCTATCACTCCCCCCCCCAAACGAGGCGTGCCCCGAGGTTCTCGAGGGGGGGGGGGCTCGGGGCATGCCTGGCCCGTTTCTCCAGCGTGGTCGTCTGTTTGGCCGGGGCTGGGGTAGGGGAATGCTGAGGGCAGCGGACACGGAGGGGGCGGTGTTAGGCGAATGATCTTGAGTGTAGATGGTGGTGCCCGAGCCGGTGAACTCGGCACGAATGGGTGGTGCCCGAGCCGTGTGAACTTCGGGCACGGATGGATCTGTGTCCGAGCCGGTGAACTCGACATGAGATGGGTGGTGCCCGAGTTGGTGAACTTCGGGCGGATGGATGAGTGTACTGAGCTAGTGAACTCACGCACGAATGGGTCGTGCAGAAATTGGTGAACTTCGAGCACGAATGGATCGGTGCTCGGCCGATGAACTCGAGCACGAATGGATCGGTGCCCGAGAGCTAGTGAACTCGAACTCGAGCATGAATAGGCGGTGCCCGTGGTGAACTTCGGCACGGATGGATCGGTGTCAGAAGCGGTGAACTTCGAGACGCGGATGGGCCCGAGTGCCGTTTGGTGAACTTCGGACACGGATAAACTGTTGTCCGAGCCGGTGAACTCGGGCGGATGGGTAGTGCCCGAGGCCGGTGAACTCGGGCACGAATAGACTAGTGCCTGAGCTGGTGTACTCGGGCACGAATGGACTGGTGCCCGAGCTGGCACTTGGGTAGACGTCTTTCCGTGTGAGTGCCAGCGAGGTGATATCACGTGATTCCGGGGTGGAATCTTATGTGTGACGGGCAGTGACATCATGGGCACGGTAGGTGCCGTTTCTCCAGACATAGGCCTTGAGCTGGGTGAACGCACCGTTCGAGGCACCCTTTGACAACTGTGCTCATTATCTCCTTCCTCGGGGAGTCCAAACGTCGTCGAGCTTGGCCGCTGCTTCCTTATAAATCCCCTATCTACGGGGATTGTCATCGCGATCTTGCTAGTTGCTCCCTCACTACCTCTCTCTTTGATCCTTTTAAGGTCAGGATGTCTTCTTCCTCTTCTTCTTCTTCGTCGAGTCAATCGAACCTCGAGGACGTCGGGTCGTCTTCGGGAGGGTCTAGGGTGGAAGTCTTGAGTTCGTCATCGAGCGGGTCGCCGCGGGTGGATTCGAAGGCGCTTGTAGCTCTTCAGGTCATGCAGGCCTGGCACGATGTCGACTCGGTCGTGACCGACGAACTGCTAGGACTCGTCCGGGATCGGTACAACGTCCTGAGGGAATATGAGCTGCATGCTCCGTCTCCCGGGCAGTGTCCTTATGACCCCTTTCCCGACGGGTTTCGCCTTACTCTGGATGCCCTTGAGGCGGGGTTGAGGTTTCCGCTCCATCCGGTGATCGTGGAATGCCTCCGGGGATGGGGGATCTCGCCGTCGTAGATGGCGCCCAACTCGTGGCGCTACTTGGTAGTTTTCTTAGGAGAGTGTCACGGGGCGGGGATCGAGCCAACTCGAACGCTATTTTTAGCGTGCTTCCAACTTTGCAAGGGTCGGGGCGGGTATTACCTGACCGCCCGAGGTGGGTTCAAGTGTTGGGCTGAGAGCCCAGTTCAGCCCATATGGGCTTTAGCAGCCCATAGTCCTCCTCTTTATTAACCTTAAACCGTAATTCACCTAATCTCTAATTATATATAGGGGCTATGGTGGCTGCGAAATTAGGAGATTAACATCGCAGCGAAGAAGGCGAAATTTACAAAGAACATTAGGGATTGAAAGAGAGGAGAAAAGGGCGAAAAATAAGAGAAAAAGAAAGGGGGAAAAGATAAGGAAAACTCGAAATTATTCTCACTCATCCAAACAGTTTCTCTCGGGTTAGATCGGATCTACGATGAGTTTTTACGTGATTGCTGAGCGAGGTTTTGGATATTGTCACAGACGATGGCGTGATCCTTGTATCCCGGTTATTCTCTTGTGATTGTTGCTTGGGTTTTGGGCAAGAGATTCGAGAATTGTACATTTATTATTTCTATAGTGGATTTTCTCGGTTTGCCCGTGGTTTTACCCTTCACGTTGAAGGGTTTTCCACATAAATCTTGGTGTTCTATTTGATTGTGATTTCTGTTTAATACCGCTGTGTGTTACGGCCTGCTAGTATTTGTTCTTATACAAAAGTTATTGTTTGTTACCTATCCTTTTATTTTCTCCTATCAACTGGTATCAGAGAAAGGTTTTGGTGATTTAACTTTTATATTTGAACATGGAGGCTGGTAATGTTTCTCGCATAATTAGTTTGAACGGAAACAATTGGATGATATGGAAACTAAGAATGGAAGATCTCTTGTATTGCAAAGATTTGTATGGACATTTGTAAGGGGATAGTGAAAAACCCATAACTATGACATATGATGAGTGGAAGAGATTAGATCGAAAAACGGTTGGATTTATTCGACAGTGGCTTGATGATAGTGTCTTTCATCATGTTTCTACTGAAAGTTCTGCATATTCTCTTTGAAAAAGTTAGAGGTCTCTATGAAAGAAAAGCATTTAGCAACAAAGCTTTTTGATCGAAAAACTTGTGAACTTAAAATATAAAGAGGTGCTTCATTCTTTGAGTATTTGAATGAAATACTGAGTATTACTAACCGATTATCTTCATGAAAATGTCTCTTGATGATGAGTTGCGAGCATTGTTACTTCTCGATTCATTGCTTTAGAAAGTTGGGAGACAACGATGGTTTCCCCGATAATTCGCGCCGGATGGTATTATTACCATGAGTCAAGTAACAAGCGGTTTGTTGAATGAGAGTTGAGAAGAAAGAACTCAAGATATCTTAGATTGATTCACGGTACTTATCTCGAGAGAATAGAGGAAGGTCAAGGTCTAAAGATAGAAGTAGTTCACGTATAGGTAGAAGCGAAGTCAAGATCGAGGAAAGATATTGTTTTATAAGCGTGGTGAGAAAGGACATTATAAGAATCGATGTAAGCGACCTAAGAAGAAAAAAAATGGAAAGAAGTGGAGTCTGCAGTCAAAGAGAATACCACAACTACGATGCAGGTTGGTGATTATTTGATTTTGTCTCCATCGATAATATTTTTTCTTGTGTGTGTTAGGATCTCGAGTGGATAATTGACGGGAGCTTCTTATCATGCTACACCCACGGAGGAGTTTTTACTACGTGCAGTCTAGAAATTTTGGTGTTGTCAAGATGGGCAACCATGGCACAAAGCAGACATCATTGGCATGGGTGACATCCATATAAAACCAATCTTGGATGCAAATGGTGCTTAAGGATGTGAGGCGTGTGGTTGACTTGAGGTTGAATCTAATTTCGGTTGGAAGATTAGATGATGAAGACTATGATAGCGGAGTTTCATGAGAGGCGTGGAAACTCGGTAAGGGTTCTCTTGTTATAGCTAATGGAAAGAAATGTCACACTTTATGCAGGTTGCAGGCTAAAGCTTGTGGTGAATAGTTAAATGCCACAGAGAAAGACTTGACGTGGAGTTGTGGCATAAGCGATTGGGACACATGAAGCGAGAAAGGACTACAAGCTCTTTCCAGAGAGAGGTATTACTTGATCTCGAGGTATACGTGTGAACCCTTGTATCGATTGTTTAGGTTGGTAAACAACATAGAGTTTCATTTGCTAGTCTGCTTTGTCAGAAAAATGCATGCCTTGGGCCGTGTTTATCTGAGATGTATGTGGTCCTTTGAGGACAAAAACTCCTAATGGTTCTACTAATGTTCTGGCATCGGTGGTGCACTTTACTTTATTACTTTTATAGATGACTATTCCGGAAAGTTTGGGCTTATGCTTTGAAGACCAAGGATCGGGTTATTGGTGTCTTGAAAGAGTTTCATACCCGAGTTGAAAGGGAGATAGAAAGACGGTTGAAATGCATAAGATCGGATAATGGTGGTGAGTATACGAGATTGTTTGATGATTATTGCAGTCACATGGCATCCAGGCAAAGACGAGATGATAGTTCCTGGTGCACCTCAAAGATAATGCACCGCGAGAGAGGATGAACCGTACCATCATGGAAAAGATCGGATGTATGCTTTTCACGACAAAGCTACCCAAAAGGTTTTGGGATGAAGCTTTGAGGACTACGATTGATGTGATCAACTTATCTCCACTGTCTGACCCTAGATCTTGATGTTGCGAGCATGTTTGGTCGAGGAAAGATGTTTCCTATAAGCATTTGAGAGTATTTGGTTGTCGTGCGTTTATGCATATTCGGATAATGAAAGGTCAAGTGGATGGTAAGACAAAAGAATGTATTTTTCTTGGCTACTCACGTGATCAATTTGGTTCCGAGCTTTGGGATCGAAAAGCGAAAGGTGTTTAGAAGCGAGATGTGGTCTTCTTTGAGGATCGACCCTTGAGGATTTGAAGAAGAAGGCACCACCAAGACTTCTGAAGGATTAGCGGTGTGACCCAGTTGTTCCTCCAGGTATATCGAGGGTGATGGGGAGATGTGCGAAAGATGGTGTAGAGTCGGATATTAATCTACCGCAGGACATGTTGAGTAAGAAGAAGTTGAGGAGTAGCTTCCCTGAACCTCAATTGAGAAGATCTTGAAGACAACGTCGACCTTCCAGAGATACTCTGACAGATGAGTATGTTATGCTTCTTGATCAGGTGAACTAGAGAGTTACCGAAGCGGTTGAAAGTGAGCGAGAAAAAATATGGCTAGTTGCTTTATGTAGGAAGAGATGGATGCTTTGAGAAGAATCATACATATGATTTGGTGCAACTTCCATGAAATGAAGGCCTTAAAAAACAAGTGGATTTTCAGGTTAAATACTCAAGAATATTGTTCTCAACTAAAGTATAAAGCCAGATTGGTTGTGAAAGGCTTTGGTCAAAAGAAAGGTATTGACTTTGAAGAGATTTTTTCTTATGTTGTTAAAATGTCTTCTATTCGTGTTGCTCTAGGTATTCTTTGCTAGCCAGGACTTGGAGGTGGAGCGGTTCGATGTGAAGATAGCTTTCCTTCATGGTGATTTGGAGGAGGAAATTTATATGGAGCAACGAAGGTTTTAAAGTCAAAGGTAAAGAAAATTTTGTCTGCAAGTTAAGAAAGAGTTTGTATGGATTGAAGCAAGCTCCAAGACATTAGTACTGAAAAAGTTTGATTCATTTATGATTAAAAATGGATACAAAAGAACGGCTTGAGATCATTGTGTGTATATCAAATGGTTTGGTGAGAATTTTATTATTCTCTTACTTTATGTTGATGATATGCTTATCCTTGGGAAAGATATGTGTATAATTGTGTGAGTTGAAGAAGGAACCGAGTGAGTCCTTTGCGATGATGAAGGACATGGGGCCAAAGAAAGCAAATCTCGGGCATGTAGATTTCTCGTGACGGGAAAAACAAGAAGATTTGGTTGTCACAAGAGAAATACATCGAGAAGGTATTAGAAAGGTTCGATATGAGCAATGAAAACCAGTTGGTTCTCCTCTTTGGTCACTTCAGTTGTGCTCGAAGCAGTCCGTCAGTGATGAAGAGAAGAAGAAAATGCAAAAGGTTCCTTATGCTTGCAGTTGGAAGTTTAATGTATGCGATAGGTATGTGCAGGGCCTAGGACATCGTATATGCGAGTGAGTGTTACTAGCATTTCTTGCAAATCCAGCAAAGAGCACCGGCGGCGGTGAAGTGGATATTGAGATATCTCGAGAGGAAGCTCTAAGGTTTGTTTAAGCTTTGGAGGTGGACCACCTGTGTTAGTGAGTTACACAGATGCGAGATATGGCGAGAGATATTGATCTGAGGAAATCTACATCGAGTTTTGTACTTACTTTTGCGGGGGTGTGCACGGCAATCCAGTTGCAGGTGTATTGCTCTCTCCACCACGAGGCGAATATATTCTTTCTGAAGTTTGTAAAGAAATGTTATGGATGAAAGAATTCTTATAAAATTAGAAATTTGAAACAGAAAACTATGTGGTGTATTGTGCGGCCAGTGCCATCCATTTATGTAAGAACCCGCTTTTTCATTCTAAGTCAAAGCGTATAGATGTCGATATCACTTGGATTGAAATGTACTTGAAGAGAAGCGATTGTAACTTCGAAAATTCATACTGAGATGATAATGGAGCGGATATGTTAACAAAGACTTTACCAAAAGAGAGCAGGAGATGTGTGGGCGGTTGGTCGGCATGGATTTACAGAGTAATGTGATAGCCTCCCTTATGGGTTTGAAGGGAGGTTGTTGGTGAGCCCGTTCACCCATATGGGCTTTAGCGACCATAGCCCTCCTCTTTATTAACCTTAAACCTAATCCACCTAATCTCTAATTATATATATAGGGGCTATGGTGGGCTGAAATTAGAGATTAACATCGCAGTTAAGAGGCGAAATTTACAACAACATTAGGGATTCAAAGAGAGGAGAAAAGGGTAGAAAAACAAGAGAAAAGAAAGGGAAGAAGACAAGGAAAACTCGAAATTGTTCTCACTCATCCAAATAGTTTCTCATCTCGGGTTAGATCGGATCTACAAGTGAGTTTTTACGTGATTGCTGAAGCGAGGTTTTGGATATTGTGCACTGATGGCGTGATCCTTGTATCCCGGTTATTCTCTTGTGATTGTTGCTTGGGTTTTGGCAAGAGATTCGAGAATTGTACATTCATTATTTCTATAGTGGATTTTCTCTGGTTTGCCCGTGGTTTTACCCTTCACGTTGAAGGGTTTTCCACGTAAATCTTGGTGTTCTATTTGATTGTGATTTCTGTTTAATACCGCTGTGTGTTACGGCCTGCTAGTATTTGTTCTTATATAAAAGTTATTGTTTGTTACCTATCCTTTTATTTTCTCCTATCATCAAGATCGACGGCGCTCCCTCTAACAACAAGGGTTGGAAAGGGCGCTACTTCTTCATGTGTCGTCGTGGGGAATGAGGGTTCGGCTTGTCGTGGACTTCCCGAGCGATCAACAATGTTCCCCCCTTGCTTTCTGATGAAGAAACCGAGCGGGTGGGACGCTGAGCAGTGTCCTGTCCTCGTCTCGGGCTATCAGGGGAATGACCGAAGGATGGTTGGTCGATGCAGGGCTCAGCCCGGCTCGTAGGGGTATGGTCAGATGTGTTGTTTAGACTTAGGTTCGCCAGTCTTTATGATCGGTTCGGTATTTGTTTTCAGACATGGTGAACTTCCACGCATTGAAAGGCATTCCCCGTCTGCCAACATCGGGGAGGTCTTCCCGAGGCCCGGAGCGACGACCCGATGGGAGCCCAAGGGGCGCGGAGGCTTCGACCCGGCGGGAGTCCGAGGGACGCGGAGGTCCTGCGGAAGACGAGGCGGGTCGCCCCAAGAAGAGGGCAAAGGTGCTGATCCGGAAGTCGCCTGAAGGGGCGGCGCTTCGGGAAGCCGACGCGCAGACTACTCGCGGGTCGGGTGGTGGCTCACCTGCGGAAGCTTGCTGCTCCAAAGGGAAGAGTCGAGTCGATTCCGACGGGGACGAGCCGACGTCTAACCGGGGGGAATGCCCAAAGTCGATGAAGGACTTATGTCAGGTCTGACCCTCAAGCAAGAACGAGCCCTTCTGGGCACTGGAGGTCACGGATCTACCCGACGCTGCACCGGGCACGCCGTTCGGGACCCGATGGCCCTCGCTAAAGGCGAACAGCCGCATCTGCGCTGATGGTGCAGCCGCGTTGGAGTACACCCGTGGTTCGCTCCACGCGGGTTTGGCGAAGCAACTGTATTGCTCGCCCTCCGTCGTTATAATGGATCGGGCCGCGAAAGCAGCAGTCTGGGTAAGTATTGTTTCCCGATTTCGATCCTTCTTGTGCTCGGCTTGTCCTGACTTCCGGGTTTCTGCAGAGTCACCATTACACGACGCTCGACGATCGGCCAGTGCACGATCTTTGGCCGGGTTATCGGCGCCTTGTGGATTCCAACTCAGAGCTACGTCGGAGGTAGAGGAGGCGAGGGGCGGTGGTCCCGGCGATTCTTTGCGGCCGAGGAGCGGGCGGCCGCCGCTGAGACTCAAGCCAACCGATTAAAGGGAGAGCTGAAGGCTAGTTGTGACCGGGTTCGCGGCACAGACGACAAATTTGCTCGGGCTTCTTGCGGAGACTTGGAGGCTTTCAGCGATCGGCGACTCGTCTGCCGTCGAGAGTCAGCCCGTGTCGCGGAGGAGGCCGCTCGTGCCGCGGAAGAGGCACTACAACAAGAGCATCGCAGCGCCGAGGGGCGGACGAAGAGGATTCTTGAGGAATACAAGAAGTCGCCCGGCTTCGAGCTCGGGCTACAGAGGTCGGGGCAAGCCACCTACGAGTTCGGGTACCGGGTGGTACTCGCCCGCTTTCGTGCCAGGTACCCAGATCTGGAGGTACAGACCGACCTCTTCGTGGACCTCCCTGAGGATAGGACGGTGGACATGCCCGAGGAGGTTCCTTTCGATGATAGCCTGCTGGAGGCACCTCCAAGTTAGGTCTGTTAGGGGTCTCGTTTTTTGGTTTCGGTCGGGCCGAAGTTTTGTAAGGCTGAAACGAGCATGATGTACTGGTTTTACTTATATGAATGCAAGGCTTTCCTTTTGACCAAGACTTCTCGGAACACTTCAATCGGGGGTCAGGGGTAGAATTTTTTCAAGTTCAACGTGTGCCAAGTTCTTGGCAAAGGGTCCCCGTCCATGGTTTTGAGGCGACAAGTACCTTCTCGGACCATGCTGCTGACTCGGTAAGGGCCTTCCCAGTTCGGGGCGTTTTCTCCGGCACGCAGGTCGAATTAAACTTACCTCGGTCTTCCGGAGGACCAGGTCCCCGACTTGGATCCCGTGTGACCGAACCTTCCGATTGTAGGTTCTGGCCACCGCCTTTTTGTAGGCCAGAGCACGGAGGTGGGCTTCGGCTCTTCGTTCGTCGAGGAGGTCAAGTCCTGCCCGGAGTCCGATCTCTGAAGTCCCTTCGTCGAAGTGCCCCACACGCAAGGTCGGGAATGTGATCTCGGGTGGTAGGACAGCTTTGGTTCCATACGTGAGGCTGAACGGGGATTCGCCCAAGGCCGTTTTCGGAGTGGTTCGGGATGCCCACAGGACGCTTGGAAGCTCTTCCACCCATGCCCCGCGCGCCTCGCCTACCCTCCTCTTCAACCCTTCGAGGATCGCCCGATTTGTGACTTCACAGAGGCCGTTGGTCTGAGGGTGGGCGACCGAACTGAACCTCAATTGTATCCCGTACGAATGACAGTAGGATTTGAACCTGGGGTTGTTGAACTGGGTCTCGTTGTCGGTTACAAGGGCCCTCGGGATCCCGAAGTGGGTGATGATGTTTTTCCACATGAAGCTTTCGACTTGCCTTGTGGTGATGGACGCCAGAGGTTCGGCCTCGACCCACTTGGTGAAGTAGTCGATGATTAGTTGTTGGAGCGTCGAGCGACGGACAAGTCCGGACTTAGCTTGGCGTCTCGCGAAGAGGAAGCTTCACTTGGAGTGCAAGAAAGCAGAGAAAGAGAGGAGGAAAACAAGGACTTTAGAGGGGTGAATGAGCAGCTGCAAGTCCGCAAACAACTACTCCCCAAGTGCCGGGCGCGAGGCAAGTTTCCGTCAAGTTGACGTGCAAACTTGTGAAAGTGTTCAACGCCCGACACTATACTGAAGCCCCATCCAGCCATGTGCCACCCGGGTGGTTCCAGGGTGCTGAGATGGTGACAAAATTTCATGGCATGCGCTGCAGAAATCAGCCCGCGGCACCGCAAAACGGAGCTGTTTTTGGATTTCTCGGGCGATGCAGCGAGCGATCGTTATCTGCTGCTGCAGCTGCTGTTTTCTCTGCTGTTTTACAAGGAAAAACACACCAAAACATGGCAAAGCAGGCTGCCAAAGATATGTACAAGCATGGGCAAGCGACGAGCGGAACGTTGAGCGAAGTTGCTTTGCGAGTGTCGACGGCCGTTCGTGACATTCTCCTCCCCCACTTAAGCTGTCGACGCCCTCGTTGACGCTCTTTGGTAGGCTTTGATAGTTGCTTCTTCATGTCGGAGGGTGTCTTCTGGCTCCCAACTGGCTTCGGTTTTGGGAAGTTTCTGCCACTTCACCAAGTATTCAATCTGTTCAGCTCCATTGGGTAGCGTTGTCCTGCGATCTGCTAAAATGGTTTCAACTCGCTTCTCGTAGGAAGCTCTGGTGGGAGGTTGACGAGTTGAAACGCCTCGAGAAGCATCTTGCGGATCGGAGTGGTAGGCTTTCAAGTTGCTGGCATGGAAAACATTATGCATCTTGAGCCACGCCGGCAGTTGCAACTTGTAGGAAACATTGCCCACCCTACTGACAATTGGGAAGGGGCCATCATACTTGCGCACCAATCCTTTATGCACTTTGTTTCTAAAGAATTGGAGTGATGCTGGTTGGAGCTTCACCAACACCAAATCGCCGACTTTGTATTCCTGGGGTCGCCTTCCCAAGTCTGCCCACTTCTTCATCTTTCTGGCCGCCTTCTCCAAGTAGGCCCGCGCAATATCTGCATTTCGATGCCATTCTTTCGCCAAGTGATACGCGGACGGACTACTCCTGTATATCCAATAGCCAAAGTGTGAGGAGTCGATGGCTGTTGTCCAGTGATGATCTCAAAGGGGCTCTTGTTGGATGCAGAGCTCCGCTGCAGGTTGTAGGAGAATTGGGCTATGTCCAACAACTTCACCCAATCTCGTTGATTGGCACTCACGTAGTGCCGAAGATATTGCTCTAGGAGCGAGTTTATTCTTTCAGTTTGGCCATCCGTCTGGGGGTGGAGGCTTGTGGAGAAGTATAGCTTCGATCCCAACAATTTGAACAACTCGGTCCAGAATCGTCCCAGAAACCGAGCATCTCGATCACTTATAATATTGTGCGGGACTCCCCAATACTTCACCACATTCTTCATCATTAGCTTCGCGCTTCCTCTCACGAACGATGTAGGGTGCGGCAATGAAGGTTGCATACTTTGAAAATCGGTCGACTACCACAAGTATCGATCCGAGTCCCCCTACTGTCGGCAAGCTAGATATGAAGTCCAGAGAAATGCTCTCCCACGGCCTTTCTGGTACAGGCAACGGCTCTAAAAGTCCCACCGGCTTCCGTTGCTCCACTTTGTCTTGTTGACAAGTTAGGCACGTCCGAACATATTCCTCCACATCCATCCCCATTTTTGGCCAATAGAAGGCCCTCTCCATGAGAGCCAATGTTCGATGAATACCCGGATGTCCTGCCCAAAGGGAATCATGACACTCCTTCAAAAGCTCACGCCTCAGATTATCCACCCGAGGGACATAAACTCTATTCCCTTTGGTGTAGACGAGTCCCTCCTGGACCCAAAATCGTCGTGCCTTGCCTTCTTGGATCAATTGCATCAAGGTTACTGCTTGGGGATCACTGCACAGTCCATCCTTGATTCGGGAAAGAAAGTTGGATTGCAACTGACTTGTTTGGCCTCTGCCCTCTAGTTGCATAGCATTCACGGCCTCCACTTTTCGACTCAAGGCATCGCTACGACATTTGCTCTTCCGGGCTTGTACTCCATTGCCATGTCAAATTCCGCCAGGAAGTCCTGCCATCGTGCCTGCTTTGGGGAGAGTTTCTTTTGAGTCTGAAAGTAACTCAAAGCGATGTTGTCCGTCCTCAGTACAAATCGCGATCCGAGAAGGTAGTGTCGCCACACTCGTAAGCAGTGGATCACCGCTGTCATCTCCTTCTCGTGCACAGGATACCGCCGCTCGGTCTCATTGAGCTTACGGCTTTCATAGGCCACCGGATGGCCCTCCTGCATAAGTACTCCCCCGATAGCGAAGTCTGAAGCATCTGTATGGACTTCGAAGGGCTTCCCATAGTCTGGCAATTTGAGCACTGGTTCTTCCAGAACGGCAGCCTTTAGGTCTTGGAATGCCGCTTCACATTTGTCGGACCATCTCCAAGGCTGCTCTTTCTTCAGCAACTCTATTAGTGGAGTTGCGCGCTTCGAATACCCCAGTATGAAGCGTCGATAGTAGTTCACAAACCCAAGGAAGGATCTCGCCGGGCACCTTCTTTGGAGTTTGCCATCCTAACCAAGCTTGCACCTTTGCTTTATCCATCTGAATGGAACCGTCGCCGATCCGATGCCCCAAGAATAAGATCTCTTTCTCGAGCAAAGTACACTTCTCTCTTTTTACGAACAATGAATTCTCCCTGAGAACTTTGAAGATTGTTCGGAGGTGTTCAATATGCTCCTCAAGTGTTCGGCTATAGACGACGATATCGTCCAAATAGACAACCACAAACTTGTCCAGATACTCCTTGAATAGCTGGTTCATAAGAGTGCAGAATGTGGCTGGAGCGTTGGTTAAACCGAAAGGCATCACCAGGAACTCAAACGCTCCATACCTGGTCACACAGGTAGTCTTCGCTTCATCACCTTCAGCAATACGCACCTGCCAATACCCCGACCGAAGGTCGAGTTTTGAGAAATACTTTGCTTTGCCCAGTTGGTCGAACAAGTCCGCAATGAGAGGGATGGGATACTTGTTCTTCACAGTCACCTTGTTAAGGGCTCGATAATCGACGCATAGTCGAGACTCCCATCTTGTTTCTTCTGAAAGAGAACTGGAGCTCCGAATGGTGCTTTGGAACTGCGGATGAGACCACCGCTTAGCAGTTCATCTAACTGCTTTCTGAGCTCTGCCAACTCAGGAGGGGGCATGCGGTATGGTGGTCTCGCTGGAGGCTTCACTCCTGGCTCCAGCTCAATAAGATGATCCACGCCTCGTGGTGGCAGAATTTTCGCAACTCGGGGCATAACATCTTCGAACTCCTTCAGGACATTTGCCACCGCAGCAGGTTCTTTACGGGCCTCCCCATCGAGTGCTTCTAGCTTCATCGCAGCCACAAAGGTTAACTCTCCTTTGCGTACACCCTTCTTCAGTTGCAACGCTGATAGCTGCTTGGGGATCCCGGTTCCTCTTCGAGTGACAGAAACCACACAGGGGTTGTCACCTCCCATTAGACATATGGAGTCTAGGAACGGCATCGGCACCAACTTTGCGGCATGCATGAACTCCATTCCAAGAATCACTTGAAAGTCATCCAAGGGCACCGCCATCATGTTTGTGCGCCCGCTCCACGATCCGATCTTGATGGAGACTCCCTTAGCTAGCCCAGAGATTCGCTTAGCCTCCGAGTTAACCGCCTTCATCCGACTTGGGTTCTTCTCTAAGATTAACCCAAGCCGCTTTGCTTCTCGGTCGGCGATGAAGTTGTGAGTAGCACCCGTGTCCACCATTGCTCGGGTGGTTTGGCCATTGAGTCTGATGTTTACGTACATCAGCTCACTGCTTCCTGCTTTTTGTTGCTTCGGCTTCAGGTTCTCCCCCACTTGACCCCGCAATGCATTCAACAAACGCATCGCCCCCATTCGGGGTCCTTGCGACTTCTCATCGTCGCTGCCCGACTCGGAGCTACTCGAACTGAGGGCAACTGCCTTACCCTTGTCTGGCTTAGGGGGTTTGATGGAAGCCGACAAGGCATTGAGTGCCTGTTTTTGCGGGCAGTCCCATACACTGTGTGGTCCTCCGCACAAGAAACATGTCCTAGGTTTTGAGGTCCTGCGCCGCTTGAGTTTGGCCCCTTATGGAAACTCTTCTTCCTTTGGTCACCCCTAGATTCCTTCCCGTGAGGGTGCCTTGGTTGTTGATTTCTGTGGACTGCTTCTTCTTCCTCGGGTCCTCTGAAGAAGCAAAGTCGGTAAGCCTTTCTGCGGCTGCAATTGCTCCGACCAAATCAGTGACATTCCGTCGATGAAGTTCCTGTTGAGCCCATGGCTTCAGGCCATCAAGAAAGCTGAACAGCTTATCTTTTTCAGACATATCTTGAATGTCCAACATTAGTGCAGAAAATTGCTTCACATAGTCCCGAATGGAAGTCGTTTGGTGGAGTTGTCTCAACTTCCTCCTTGCGATGAACTCAGTGTTCTCGGGTAGGAATTGAGTTCTCAACTCACGCTTCAAGTCGTCCCATGTGTCCACTCGGCACCGACCTTGCTGAATCTCTTCCCAACGGGTTCTCCACCAAAGTTTTGCATCACCGTTCAGATACATAGTCGCTATCGAAACTTTGGTGTCCTCAGAGTCCGCCTTGTAGCTCGAAAGTACTGTTCCATATCAAACAGGAAGTTCTCGAGCTCCTTTGCATCTCTAGCACCCCCATAACAATGTGGGTCGGGCGCCCTGAAGCTTTGTGTTGGCGCAACGCGGGTGTTGCTTCCCCCCGCATTCAACGCCCTTGTGAGCATTGCCACTTTAGTTCGCAACGCATTGCCACTGTTGCTTCTTCTTCCCGGGTCCTCTGAAGAATTCAACGCCCTTGTGAGCATTGCCACTTTGGAAGTGAGTTCCGTCACCATTTCTTGCAAATGTTGCACGGAGTCCTTTGTGTCATCCGTCGCGATGAACTCGGTCGACTAAGGCTTCAACCTTGTCGATCCGGGATTCTTCCCAACGGGTTCTTCTTGCATCAGCTCTCATACGCCAAGAAGCCTACTTTCCGGCCTTGGTAGAGTTCCATCCAAGCTCGCTTCAAGAACATCCAAGCGGGGGTTTCCACCGCTGACCCTCTCTCTACTGGGTCTTTCTTCCTTTGGTCATCCGTCGGCGCTCCAGATTTCAACCGCCTCCTTCTTCTTGCGAGCTCTCTACGCCAAGAAGCCTACTTTGTGGAGAGCTAGCCATCACTTTCCACTTCCTCATGCTCTTTCTTCGCCTCAGATTCTCACGAAGCCCACTTCTCGCTCATGCTCACGCAGCGAGCCTCAGCGAGCTTTGCGAGCGAGTTTGCACAGCAGCCCTCTGCGGCTGCTTGGGGCAACATTCCGGCTTGCCCCATCTTGCTTGATTCACCACGTTGTTTCGCCATGGTGAGATTGCGAAGTTTCTTCGCTGCTTGCTCAAATTGCTTGCCTGCTCTGATACCACAATGTCACGCACTTAGCAAGAATTGCCTAAGTGGTGAGGCACCCTTGCGGCAAGCCACCGACTTAGCTGAAGTTGCCTAAGTCAAGAATCGCCTTTGCGCCCACTTCGGTCGGACTTAGCTTGGATTGCCTAAGTCTTGAGGCGCCCTTGCGACATACGCGTCCGCAAAGGGTCAGCCGAGCTGCAACCTCGTGCAGGTCCCGTAGGACCTGTAAAAGAGAAGTTGATTAGTTGTTGGA
>CM044397.1:1450000-1482500 GCA_024322285.1 Musa beccarii | reverse complement strand
AACAAACCGCTCAACCCAGTCTCCAGAAATGCTCTTGCTGCGAATGCGCTGCGCTGCTTCGCTCTTGCCGCGCTCACGCTCGCTCGCGCTAAAGCGAAGGCCTGCTGGCCTTTTTGCCAATGCTTTGGCGAACTCGCGCGCTTTCGCGACGCCAACGCACTGCCATCAAGCTGCTCGCCATCTCAAGACACCGAAAGAACCCCGGTGGCGCAAGGGCTGGATGGGGCTTTCGGATGCTGAAGGGGCGCTGCTGCGCGCTTTTTCGCCGCTGTCGCGCAGGCCGGCAGTTTGGCCTTTTTGGCTGGCGTTTGGGCTTTTTGGCCGTTTTTGCGCGTGTTTGCGAGCGCGCGCGCGGCAAACGCACGCGGCTCAAAAGCGGCTCGAAAGCACTCGGCCATCTCGAACCCCTGCAAACCCCGGGTGGCAGTGGGCTGATAGACTTCGGATGCAGGGCGGTGGTGCCAGCTTGCTTCGCCGCCGTGATCCGCGCCGCCGCTCGCTTCGCTTTCAGCCATGCAAAAATGGCCTGTTTGGCCCGTTTTTTGGGGCTGTTTTTAGCGTCTTTTTCGCGCGATCGCGCGCGCGCGCGCGGCGAAAGCGTCGACCATCTCGGCACCGGAACCCCGGTGTGTACCTCTCTGCTGGATGGGGCTTTGGATAACAGGGGGTCAGTGCTGCCGCCTTAAGCCGCTGTCTATGCCGCGCTCATGGCGCCTTTCCAAAAATGGCCTGCTTTTTTTAGCCCGTTTGGGCTGCTTTTTTGGTTGTTTTCGCGTCTTTGCGATGCGCCGCGATGCGCGGCGCGCGGCGCGTCGACCATCTCACCATCTCAAGACAAACCCCGGGTGGCACAGGGCTGGATGGGGCTTTTGGATAACAGGGACGGTGTGCTGCCCGCCGCCGCTTGTCATCCGCTGCCGCCGCTCGCTCATGCAGCCCAAAATGGCCTGCTTTGGCCCGTTTTGGGCAAAAACCGCGGGCTGTTTTGGCTGTTTTGAGCGCGCGCGCGATCATGCGCGAAGCGCGCGAAAACGCGGCATCCATCTCAAAAGAAACTTCGAACCCCGGGTACGGGCTGGATGGGGCTTTCGGATAACAGGGCGGTGCTGCCCGCCGCTGTAAAGCTTTTCCGCCGCTCGCTGCGTTCGCTCATATAATGTAAGCCAAAAATGGCTTTTTTGGGCCGTTTTGGGCTGTTTTTGGGCCGTTTTTGCGCTGTTTTCGCTTTTCCATAAAGTATGTATTGAGCGGAATACGGTAAACGCCGTCGATCCAAACTCACGAACTTGTTGTGCACAGGGCTGGATGGGGCTGGGGATAATCGATAACGTTGGAATGGCATTGGCTATAAAGCGTTTACTGCCGCTTGCCGCTCCAAAGCGCTTGGCTGTCTCGCTTCGCGCTTCTTTTTGCAAAATGGCCTGTTTTGGCCCGTTTTGGCTATTTTGGGCTGTTTTTTGCTGTGTGACGCTTTGCCATCGCGCCCGCGGCGCAGCGTGCAAGCGTCGTAAAATCCGCTGATCTCGCCCACTGGAACTTTGGAAACCGCGTGGCAAAAAGCGCTGGATGAAGGGGCTTTCGGACTTCGGCCAAAGCGAGGCGGCTTTGCCCGCCGCTCGCTGGCCGCGGCGCTAGCCGTCACGGACTTAGCTGGTTTTGCCTTTAAGCCGTGCGGCACCAATGCGTATCACCGCAAAGGTCACCTACCCGAATCTCCTACAATCCCTTAGGATCTGCAAAAGAGAAGACGAGACAGAGAAAGCGCTTCACACGGATCCGCAGCCGCTCTTTTAGCAAACACTTATAGCCAATGCAAATTCCAACCATGGATATCACAAGCTCGTAACAGCTTGCACAACAAAGGTATAGATTTGGTCCACTACTGAGATCGAATTCTATTACAAGTATTCCTCGACGCACAATACTTTATGTACAAGCCTACAATGGCTGTCAAACTCACTCAAATAGGGCATTTTGCCTTTGGCAAGCCCTTTACAAGCTTTACAAGTGACAACCAACCAAAAGGGACACGGACAAGCATAAGCATTACACCGAACAAGCCGTTTACAATTTTGTCCGTGACATTCTCCCCACTTATTCCTTCGACGTCCTCGTTGAAGCCTTTGCTGACGCTGCAACTTCTTTTCTTTGTTGGATCTTCGATCTTCTGCTCCTGCTGCGATGCGCCCCTTTGACTCCCAATTGTTCTCCGCTTGTTGTTGTTGAGTCGTCGAACTTTAATCCGCCATGCTGCTTCAACTCGCCAATGACTCTGACTTTGGTGTGGGGTTGGCAGAGTTGTGCTGATCCTTGTTGGTTCTTGCGGATACCTCTGATGAAGGAAAAAGACCATCTTTGATATGCGCCAGTCTTCAATTTCTTCTAGTCTCTTGAACTGGATAGATGCTTGTTGGAGCTTTAACGAGCATCGCCTCGCAACCTTTGAAGTTTTTAGGTCCTTCCTCCGCAAAATTTGCCCATCGAATCTTCTTCCACTTAGTTGTCTTCGAAGGGTCTTCACATCTTTGCAGAGCTCCTCTGCTGGATAACTAAGAGAGCTGGGGTACTGGAGTTCCGCCCATTCTCTTGGGAGTTGAGAAGGCAAAGGTTACTTGTCTTCGCCCGCCTCCTCGAGTTTGTACTTCGTGCGTCGAGCTGGTTACTGGACTTCGCCTCTCTTAGCTCACACTTCCGAAGCACTTGAAGTGTTTGCAATCCTTGCGCTGAGTCAGCTACTGTGATTCACCTTCTCATTGCCATTGAACTTCTGGAATGCAAGAAGTTATCACTCCAACTTGGAGTAAGTCTCCGATAGGTTTGGTCGCCTTTGGGATTGTACCGCATTCTCCATCATTTCTGTCGCCGACTCTTCTGAGTAGCAAAGGTACAACACCGCGTACTGCCCGCTCCGATCCTTGGTCATGCACTCTTGCATTGACCCGAAGTCCTTCACTCACGGCTATCTTGATGGAAAGTCTGTTGACACCGGTCTTACGGTTCTCTCGCCTTCGCCCTTCAGCCTTGTCTTGGTACATGGAGTTTGCCAAAGCATTCTCCTCCTCCACGGCCCATATCACGACCAAGTGCTCTCCCTCTAAGAGAGCAAGGGATTGATGACTCCCCGGAAGTCCCGCCTCAGCGGTACCATGGCACTGCGACGCCAATGGCACTACTATCCGTTGTCTCGCATCTGCATCCCTTCTTCGTGATCGGTAGATCTGCCTCTGCGGCATTGTGACACTCCTCTGAGTTCACCTTCAATCTAACCGATGACTGATATTGGGTAGCTGAGTCCCTCTTGGACTCGTCATTGCTTCCTCGCCCTTTTCGACCATCTGCTTCAACACCTCTGTGTTCTCTCGAGCGTTCTACTTGGTCGATGGAAAGACAGACTGCAACTCCCATGTATGGCCACCGCCACCCATGTTGCAGGACTTGCACCAATTCTGTTCTCCTTAGCTTCATTGGCTGCAATGTTCGCTTACTCGGCCTTGTCCTCTGACTTGCCGGGCTCCCTTAAGCGAATGTGAGCTCTGAAGTAGTTCCACTCTTCAGCAGCTCCGATCATACCTCGGCATGATCCAGTCCCCACATGGGACTCCTGGTACTTGCATCTGAACTTCTTCCTCGACAGGGCACAGCCCCCATAAGCTGATGTCCAAGGCTTCCATTCAATGCAACATTCGGTGCACGCACGGAAGACCCGCCTCTGCGGTACCATGGCATTCACTGCTTGAATCCATAGCTCTTCTTACCGTCGTGTTGTTCACCAACTTGGAGCTCCTTGTCGCGCTCCCGGTCATATCTCCAGATGACCATGTCCCTCACGGGATACACTGTGTGTGTCGTCTTGCCACGAACCATTCCACCCCGATCCCCTGCATCATGTCGCCTCCTGGTGACTTGCATTCTGATCCCTGTGGTATGAACTCGAACTGCGATATCTCCATGTGTGGACTCCGCCAACACATCGCAGGGCCTTCGCCAGCTTCGATTCTGTTCGCTTCTTTGGCAATCGACCTTCGTCCACCCACTCTCGGGTCACACTCGGACGAAGTCTAGCTCTAGGATAGTCCATTGCCTAGCAGCTCCTCTGAAGTCCCCTGACTTCGCTGAAATAGGTGCACCATTGTCTGGATCCTGGGACTCTGCCCCTACCAGCACAATCTCCGCTGCGCACCGCTTTCCTCATGGCAACTCGAATAGCAACACTGTGGCATATTCTTCAAGAGTAGCTATCTCTGCATCCTCTTGCCCCGTGCTAAGGCCTTTTGACACCAACTTTGCCTCAGCAAACTGCGTCACCTTAGAATCTCCACCAAGTGCTTCATCGAGATAAGATGTATGTGCCTCGAAGCTCCCTTCGTCTTTGGCACCATGCAAGATGAGTTTGCTCCATCTGAATATGAAACCCATGGAACGACATGATCCGATTCTTGTCTCGGCAAGAGTCCATGTCCTTGACCTCGTGTAAGGAAAGCACCAAGCCTCCGCTCCATGTTCCGTCTTCAAAGCCAACTCCCTTCACGCGATTTGGGTACTTCACCAAGTTTTCCCCAAGTTGCTCTGCTTCTCGATTAGCATTGGATTAATGGTGGCCCTCACGCCCACCATTCCACGGGTCAGCCCTCTGTTGAGACCGATCTCACTATCGGCTCCAAGTGTGCCTTCACTTTGTGTTGCCTGGGTTGCTCCCCCACTTGATCTCGCTATGCGTCCACCAACGCATCACCACTAGCGAGATCATGCAATGACTCCTTACCGCTCACTCGATCCGTCGAGCTTCGTCTTGAGGTACTCCTCAACTAGTGCGGTTCATTGCGCATAACTCTGCCTCTGCAGAACCGGGACTTATCCCTCCTGGATATCTGCCCCGTTGGAGCAACTTCTCTCTTCGCATCCTTCCCTTAGGAAGTTTTGGAGACCACAATCCCCTTGGACTACTTCGCCTCTGCTGAACAAACTGTGCCCAATTCTGCCATTACAAATGCACTTGCTAGATTGTGACACTTCACCAATACAAATCGACTTTGCACCCCTGGGTCTAGCAACATGTCTGAACTCGCTGCACACTTCAAAGATCTTACGAAAGCATCCTGCACATGTCGAAGAGAAAGTTTCAATGCTCCATGGCGCCGACCTTCGGTCGCCTTGGGATGGCCACGGACAGTCCATCGTCCGCATGCAAGCCATTGCATGAGTATCGAATTCCTTGAGTTTGCAACTCCCCTCACCTCTGTGAGCTTTGCACAACTCTTTCGATCATTGAACAACCCACTCCACCTTGCACGGTTTCATCCTTTGCCAAGCACTCCGCTTGCCTCGAACACCATCAAGGTTGGGTGTTAACGTCGAGCCACCGCTCGAACTCGCCATCCCGACCTTTGTGCGCTCCGTAATTCTTCTTAGCTTGTTGTCCTCGTGGTGCCTCGCTAGGTCCCCACGTTGCATGCTAAGTGTTTCTAAGTGGCTTGTCCCGCTCGATACCAACTGTCACGGACTTAGCTGGTTTTGCCTAAGCCGCAAGCGGCACCAATGCGTATCACCGCAAAGGTCACCTCCCAAATCTCCTACAATCCCTTAGGATCTGCAAAAGAGAAGACGGACAGAGAAAGCGCTTCACACGGATCCGCAAGCCACTCTTTTAGCAAACACTTTATAGCCAATGCACATTCCAACAATGGATATCACAAGCTCGTAATTAAGCACAACAAAGGTATAGATTTGGTCCACTACAGATCGAATTCTAGTACAAGTGTCCACATGACACAAACTTAAGTGACTTGTTACCATCACCGAACAAGCCGCTTACTTTTTGTCCGCGATGTAGATCTTGCCTGGCTGGGTGGTCCTCGGGCGGGGACTCAACACCGCAAAATAGGCCTGGTCGGGATTCTCCCGACGTGGCCCCTCCGATAGTTAAGTCACCTTTCGCCTCTTTTTTCTTTCTCCACTCTTGAGCCAAAGGGTCATATATAAGCGCTGGCCGCACCTTGCTTCAGACGTCGCGGTCGGTCGCATCGAGCGACGCTGCTGCGGGATTGCGGGATTAACCTGCTTCATCCGTCTCCATCCCGAGATCTCGGGTACGATTGTCCTGTGGGTGCCGTCCCATCCAACCCGATGCTGGGGGCGCGACCTGGCGGTACACATGGGTCGTCTTTGTGCTGATGTGGGTGGTCCGGGAATTCCCCTATCACTGGGGATTTCAGGTTTCTAAGCCCAGTACGACAATCTTATGAAATTTTTTGATTAAGATTCATCACATAGCAGTGCAATTATTTCTGACCTATGTTAATTATTAGAGAGAGATGCTAAATTTAGGTGCCAAAGTCTGTCTTAACTCGAGAAGAGTTATGAACTATGGTTTTTGTTGGTGAATCAAAGAATTCAACTGGATTTTTCTTGCTTGGATGCTTTTAATAACAGTAGGTCGTTAGGGTTGTGTCACTTCATCAATGAATATAGTTATTTAGTACCAATCAGCTATCAGCAAAGCAAACCCCGTCTTGCGTAACTATTTATACGGAAGGGGAATATAAAAGGAAACTTGTGATTGAACTGAATTTGTAACTCAAAATATGGAGCTATTGAAACTTTGGTTGCAGTTCGTGTATGGATGTCAATTAAGATCTTGCTTAAGCTATTGAGCATGTATATGTGAACTAGGCCTGTGGTTTTAGGGTATGCATCATAGGTATCATCAAGATCAACAGGGAAAATAATTAGACTTATTCCCCTCCTTTTCTTTTCATGTTTTTTAGTGTAACAATTGGAGGAAGTTCTTGTTTGAATCATTATGTTAGTAATAATTCCATACGTTCTTTTTTTTTTTCTTTTTCCTTCTTTATGTTTATAACTAAAACACAAACTTGTCGAGCTAATATGTGAAGGGGAAACACTCATGCTGTGCCTCTAAATTTTATGATAGAACTGCTATACTTGTAGATGTCCAGATTATTGTGTGTGTCGACGCCCACAATTAGTACTGGTAGCTGGGATGCATGCCATCTGTCTACGGCTGATATGGAAACTGGATAACTTTGTATAAACGTTGATCCACAATAAGTAATGCTTAAGATGTCTCGAGACTGTCAGCGCTATCAAAAGTAGCTGTTCCTGCTGTGCCATTTATCATAAATGATCTCGTAGTGTACCAAGAGATGTAGAGGTAGATCTAAGAAGATTTTAATAGAAATTATAAATAAATTTTCAAGTACTCTAATGATGCATTTCGGTTCAACACTTTGCTAAATGGCGCTACACCAAAATACATCATCCTGAATTCTCCTCATACGCCACTTGTCACTATGCTTATGTGGAATTAATTTATGACATATTCAGCTTATTGAAGATAGGTGATACTGAATCTGTTGGACGGTGGCATTTAATGCCATGAATCTGTCCTTTCAATACTTCACAAGTCTCCAAGAGTCTTTTCAGGTTTCTAGGAGTCTTTTAATGTTTTGGATGCAATTTCCTATTCGGATTGTTCAATGTATTTTGCTTGTTCCAAAGGGTTGGCTGCGTCCTATATAAACCCTTGAGTGTCATTTGTAAGGGGCAGCGTGGTTGAATGAATATTGAGAGTTAATCTCTTTTGCAAGTTTCTTGCATTAAGGCATCTGTATCACTTGGTGGATTCCGAGTGTGGTGAGCCTCTTGGGAGTCTGAGTATCCTTGCTTGGTGGTGGTATCTCAGTATCCAAGTTTGGTGGTGATCCCGTTCTATCGATCTTTGGTGGTGGTTTTAACTCAGTATCCAAGATCAACCTATCGATCCTCTTGCTCGAGGCACAATAAAACCGCAATCCTTATTCTTTTGCGAACCAATTCGCATCATTTGGCGCCGTCTGTGGGAAACGCGGTTCCTTTTGTGCATTTCTTCTATACACCATCTTCATTCCCCCCCTAAACACTTACATACCCGAAACCCCATCTTCACTATATACATGGCCGACGAGTTCAGCGTGGTTTGACATTTGAACAAGCTCGTTCTATGCGAATGGAGCGAGAGATTGCTGATTTGAGACGTCAAATGGAGCAGCTCTTAAATCAAAGAGGAGCAACATCGTCTCATGCTAGTTCTGGTGATGATGAGGAGAATCCTTTCCGTGAGAACTCAAGTGGTGAGGAGTCTCAAGGAGGAGGCATCACAGATTCAATCATCACAAGAATAAATCCGATGTCAAAGTGGAGATTCCCGGAGTTTGAAGGTAAACTTTCACCTGATGACTTCATTGATTGGCTACACACCATGGAGAGAGTCTTTGAATTTAAAGACTATTCGGAGGAAAAGAAAGTGAAGGTTGCAGCTTTGAAGTTGCGCCATTACGCGAGCCTATGGTGGGAGAATCTTAAAGCTCGGCGTGCTAGAGAAGGGAAGAGCAAGATCCGAACGTGGGAGAAGATGAAAAGGGAGATGAGAAGGAGATTTGTGCCCGAAAATTACAGGCAAGATATGTTCTTAAAACTCCATACTCTAAAACAGAATGACTTGAATGTTGAAGAGTACACTCGTGAGTTTGAACAACTCATGATTAAGTGTGATGTTATGAATCCCATGAGCAAACCATTGCACGTTATCTGGGTGGTTTAAAGAAACCAATTGCTGATTTGGTGGATTTACAACCCTATTGGAGTTTAAATGATGTATGCAAGCTAGCAAACAAGGTGGAGAAGCAAGCAAGACTCTTCCAAGAGGTCGTCCTACAAGCCATTTGAGAAGAGGGCTTCTTCCAAAGGAGCACTTCTTTTCAAGCCGAGAAGACTACAGCAAGGAAGGATAAAACCAAAGTTGATTCCCAGCCCGTGACAACCTCCAAGGAGAGACGATGCTTCAAATGCCAAGGTTTTGGGCATATTGCTTCCGAATGTCCTAATCGGCGCACTATCACCCTCAAAGAGGTTGAAGAACCAAATTTTGAAGAGGATGAACCGATTTGGGATTACGAAGAAGGAGAAGAGCATGTGGAACATCCCGATGATGGCGAACTCCTGTGATTCGCAAGGCACTTTGAATGCCAACTTGGTGGCTATGGAGGAACAAAGGAGAACCTTTTCCAAACACGATTATGCGATCAAGGAAAGGTATGCCATGTTATTGTTGATAGTGGAAGTTGCACTAACGTTGCTTCACAATTATGATTGAGAAGCTGAGTTTGCCAACAATCACACATCCTCAACCTTACAAACTTCAATGGCTGAACAAGGGAAGTGATGTTAAGGTAACTAAACAAGCCTTAATCTCATTTTCGATTGGGAAGCATTATCAAGATGAAATTACTTGTGATGTGATTCCTATGGATGCATGTCACTTGTTGCTTGGAAGACCATGGCAATATGATCGCGAGGGCTATGCATGATGGCTTCAAGAACACCTATTCCATCCTTTTGGGGCGTAAAGAAGATCACTCTTACCCCATTATCTCCAAGTCTTCTTTGATTGTGGTCAACATAAGAAGAATGGAGTTCTTGGCTACTTTCGAGCAAAGCCGAACTTCGAGAGACTTGTTTGAAGAAGAGGCAATCTGTTGCATTGCTCTTGCTTGAAGCAAATGCGGTCCATAAAGATTTAATTCACCCTTTGGTGAAACCATTGCTGAATGAATTTGCTTTGATGTCTTCCTGAAGAATTGCCATTCGGCTTGCCTCCAAAGAGAGATTCAAAGATCAAATTGACTTAATGCCCGGAGCACCATTGCCCAACAAACCACTTATAGGTGTAACCCTGAGGAGACTAGAGAGCTTCAAATGACAAGTTGATGAGTTGGTGTCTAGAGGCTATGTCCAAGAAAGCTTGAGTCCTTGCTCTGTTCCACCATTCTAATTCCAAAGAAAGATGGCTCATGGAGAATGTGCATGGATAGTCGCGCCATCAACAAGATAACGGTAAAATACCGTTATCCTATTCCTCGGCTTGATGATATGCTAGATGAATTGCATGGTGCCACTATTTTTCCAAAGTAGATCTCCTGAGTGGTTACCATCAGATTCGCATGAAGGAAGGAGATGAATGGAAAACGGCATTCAAGACCAAAGGAGGTCTCTATGAGTGGCTTGTTATGCCATTCGGTTTGTCTAATGCTCCTAGCACATTCATGAGGCTAATGAATCATGTTCTAAGGTCTTTTATTGGGAAATTCATTGTTGTCTACTTTGATGACATCCTTGTCTATAGCCGAGATGAAGAAGAACACTTGCAGCACTTGAAGAAGCTATTTGAAGAGTTGCGCATTCAGCAACTATTTGGCAATCTCAAGAAGTGCTGTTTCTTTACTTCTAGAGTTGTATTCTGGGATATGTCATCTCAAGTGAAGGCATCAAAGTGGACGAAAGCAAGGTTGAAGCAATCCAATCCTGGCCAACTCCCAATCTGCTCATGATGTAAGGAGTTTTCACGGTTTGGCTTCTTTCTATAGGCGCTTCATTAAAAATTTCAGCACCATTATTGCTCCGCTTCTGATTGCTTGAAAGGAGAAACATTTGAGTGGACTCATCAAGCGCAGAAAGCTTTGAAACCATTAAACTGAAGTTGTGTGAGGCCCGGTGCTTGCACTTCCCGATTTTGAAAAGCTCTTTGAAGTAGAGTGTGATGCTTCCTGGTGTTGGGATTGGAGGAATATTACTTCAACATGGCCGACCACTTGCTTATTTCAGCGAAAAGCTTAATGGTTCCAGGCTGAATTACTCCACTTATGATAAAGAATTCTATGCAATCATTCGTGCATTAGAACATTGGAGCCACTATTTATTGCCTAGGAGTTTGTCCTGCATTCGGATCATGAAGCTTTGAAGTTCATCAATGGCCAACACAAGCTGAATAAGAGACATGCCAAATGGGTTGAATATCTTCAATCCTACTCCTTCATGATCAAGCATAAAGCAGAAAATCCAATGTTGTCGCCGATGCACTATCGCGAGACATTCTTTGCCTCTCCTTGATGGATTCCAAGCTTATCGGCCGAGGTAATAAAAGAACTCTATGCGGATGATATGGACTTTAATTCTATATTTGCAGCATGTCAAAAGGTGCTGTGGATCATTTCCATGTCCAAGAAGGTTTTCTCTTCAAGGACAACAAGTTGTGCATTCCTCGAGTTCAACAAGGGAGTTGTTGATTAGAGAAGTCCATGGAGGTGGAATTGCTGGCCACTTTGGCGTTAACAAGACTTTGACTCTATTACAAGAGCACTTTCACCGCCAAAGATGGCAAGAGATGTTCAAAGAATCCTTAGGCGTTGTGTCACTTGTCACAAAGCCAAGAGTCATGTTCTTCCACAAGGATTATACACGCCATTGCCAATTCCCGAGGTTCCTTGGGAAGTGTAAGCATGGATTTCGTTCTTGGTTTACCAAGGACTCAAAGACAAAAGATGCTATTATGGTGGTTGTCGATCGGTTTTCAAAGATGGCTCATTTTGTGCCCCGCCATAAGACCGACGATGCTATTCACATTGCTGATTTGTACTTAGTGAGATCATTCGACTTCATGGAGTTCCTCGCACCATTGTTTCGGATAGGGACAGCAAGTTCTGAGTGGATTTTGGAAGACATTATGGAGTAAGCTTGGTACGAAGCTTCTTCAAGACTTCTTGTCATCCTCAAACAGATGGACAAACCGAAGTTGTCAACCGTACCATGGGAGCTATATTGAGAACTTTAGTATCCAAAAATCGGAAGGATTGGGACTTGAAGCTTGCTCATGCCGAGTTTGCATACAATAGAGTTCAAGTCGCACTACAAGATGTTCACCGTTTGAAGTAGTATGGCATCAATCCACTTACTCCCATCGATTTGCTACCTTTGCCTAGCAAGGATTTGGTGCACAAAGAAGCTAACCAACGAGCCAAGGTAATAAAGGAGTTACATGAGAAGATAAAATCTCAAATTGCGAAGCAAAATGAGATTTATGAAAGGAAGGCAAACAAGAATAGGCGAGTGTTATCTTTCGCTCGAGATTTAGTTTGGATTCATTTCCGAAAGGAGAGGTTTCCTTCCAAACGCAAGTCCAAGTTGATGCCTAGAGTGAAGGTCCTTTCAAGGTATTGGAAAGAATCAATGACAACGCCTACAAGATCGATCTTCTGGTGAGTCCCATGTCTCAAGAACATTCAATGTTCAAGACCTATCTCCATTTGAGGAAGACAAAGAACACAAGATTTGAGGACAAATCTTTTCCAACAAAGGGAGGATGATGCATTTCGGTTCAACACTTTGCTAAATGGCGCTACACCAAAATACATCATCCCAATTCTCCTCATCGCCACTTGTCACTATGCTTATGTGGAATTAATTTATGACATATTCAGCTTATTGAAGATAGGTGATACTGAATCAGTTTGGACGGTGGCATTTAATGCCATGAATCGTCCTTTCAATACTTCACAAGTCTCAAGAGTCTTTTCGTGTTTCTAGGAGTCTTTTAATGTTTTGGATGCAATTTCCTATTCGGATTGTTCAATGTATTTTGCTTGTTCCAAAGGGTTGGCTGCGTCCTATATAAACCCTTGAGTGTCATTTGTAAGGGGCAGCGTGGTTGAATGAATATTGAGAGTTAATCTCTTTTGCAAGTTTCTTGCATTAAGGCATCTGTATCACTTGGTGGATTCCGAGTGTGGTGAGCCTCTTGGGAGTCTGTATCCTTGCTTGGTGGTGGTATCTGTATCCAAGTTTGGTGGTGATCCCGTTCTATCGATCTTTGGTGGTGGTTTTAACCTGTATCCAAGATCAACCTATCGATCCTCTTGCTCGAGGCACAATAAAACCGCAATCCTTATTCTTTTGCGAACCAATTCGCATCATCTAAGCTTAACTAAACATATAAATTTTTACAGAGATCTCAATGACGACAAAAGATATATATTGTCAATCCCAAATAATTGAAATTTACTGCTTTGTTGTTATATCTCAGAGTGGACTACTTATTGCATGCATCTTCATTTTTTTTTTTTTTGGTAGATGGACCATGGTTATCAATAAGCCAATAAGGAATCACATATGTATTTTATTGACAATTGTTATCTTGAATTTTAGGGAAGAAATCTTCATTATAATATCACTTAGATGAAGGTCAATTGCCATCTCCAGTAACGGCAATGATCATCTTTTTTCCAGTTCATTGTGATCCAGTGTTTAAACATGGTGAAGACTCTAGCATGCAGAGAGCTAAATTGACTCTTGAAAGGATGTCAGTATGATTTGGTTTGCTTCTTGTCTCGTAAGAATTACCACTGTCTACTTTTGCTTCTTTCCTATATAAAATATCCTTGTGTTTATTAATGTTAATAGCAGTACAAACCACACGTAATAGGCTTATATGAAGCTGCAAACACCAGAGTACTTTAGAGATAGAAGGACCAAGCATAAAGCTTACCGAACTGTGAAATTAGGCTTATATTCTACTCAGTAGTTAGTTGCATAGGAGAATAATTGTGGCTGTAAAGTTAATAGCATCATGTTCAAGTTGCATCAACATGAAATTCATACTAATTTTGTATGCAAAAAAGTCACACCTTTGATATAAATTCATCATGTTCAGACTCAATGTATATATATATATATATATACATTGAGTGTGAACTGGTTTATAAATGATATATGGGAGTCCCGTATTAAAAAGGGAGGAGTATTAAATTAGTATTCAGAATATAGGAATCTACTACTATTAATTTGAGATTAAATATTAGTGGGTCGAATCAAGCACGAACCTAGGCCCTTCACTCGGGCGTTGGCCTGAGGCACCTGATTTTAGGCAGCACCCATGTGATGCTTTATTGAAATACCTCGCTCGAAGATTTTGCAAGGCGCTTGGGTGAGCACTGAACTGCATGCTGTAATGGTAACCCCAAGTGCAGTGCACAAATTGATCGTGCAAAGATGCAATTGGTATTAGTCAGATACTGCGGTTTTATAATGTGTGTATGCATATAGCATGCAAATAGTGTATCATGATTACTGTTTGGCAAAGCATTTCTAGTATCTGCATAAATCAGTGCCGATGAGGTACCTGTGTAATCTACATGTATATAGCATGCTATGCATAAACGTTAGCTGTGTCAATGTCTTGGGAAATTGTTCTATTACTGTATTGTGCATTAGTAATGTAAAAACAAAAAAGATTTCTTTTTAGCATTATTTCCAAAATAATGGGAGAGAGAGGCAATCTATTTAAACAGTTGCCTCCTTCCTTTGGGGAATCGTCATATCCCCTCTACTGATAACTTAAAAGGTTCGTGTTCCTTTTTGGGAAAAAGAAAACATATTTCTTTTTTTATGGAGAAGTAAACTTTCCCTTTCCTTGTTAACTTTCGTTTTGGTTGCTTCTAGCACAATAATTGGTATTAGTCCTTATCAATAACCTACCTCTTATGAACTTTATGTTCTAAAAATTCTTGTTCACATTTGTGTTCTTTTTATATGCATGCTTGTGTTGCATATGAATATCCGTGCATAAATATACAATCTCATTTACATATTCGCTAACGTGTGTGCAATAATGAGCAGATAAATTTACCAGAAGTGTGCCATACAAGGGACATGCAAGATACATATTTGTTTCTGTTAAGAATTTGTTCATGTTTCTTGGATTATGGAATCAAATGTGGGTGGTAATTGCCCAATCCAAGTGCATAGAGGTGATTGAGACAGAAGAGGTGAAGACCACGCAATCAAAAGCATGTAGGGCTATCTCCCAGGCAAATATGACTGCAGAATACACCACCATATCAAAGAATCACTTCTGCAGATGTTGTAACTCTCTAATACCCAGTTCATGTCCTCCCTAGCACCACAAAGAGAGGAGGAATCCTCTTTATCTAAGATCGGCAGGAACTGGATGGTGCTAAGTTTTCATGTGAAGTTGACACCCCACCTTGATGGTGAATAAAATTCTGTGTGCAGTTGGAGAGAAGCAAGCTTCGTTTAGAGATTTCTGCCTCTGGAGCCGTGATGAGCAATGCCCAAAGTTGCCTTCTTCGGGTCAGGTTCGAGTGCTATGGAGAGTGATTTTGATGTTTGCGAAGCTAGTACAGTATTCATGGAGATGTGACTTGTTTGATGTGATGAATGTACTCATAGCTTGGTGTTAAGCAGGAAGTGTAATGAGGTACAAGAGAAGCTGGTGGAAGGTGATCTTTGGGGTCCTGTCGCCCTCAGCATTTGCTCTGCACGATCCTGAATGAGACCGTCACTCACCCATAGGTGCACCCACCCATTGAACACTGTTCGCACTCTTATTATGGGAACAGTGGCCTGCTTATCTCTAGTCTAATATTTATAAGCTCCCTTGACGATCACTTTGGACAAAGCGAAAATTCTAACAGTACCCGTAGTTGTAAATTCTAAGTTGGTGTGAAGGTGCAGGTCGACAACAATGATATCTGCCACTTGGATGAGTCGCGGAAGATCAATAAAGAAATGGTGCGTTGAATACGATAAGTAGAAAAACATAAAAGTTTTTTTTTTTACTACTAGTGAAGATAGAATTTGAGTTCAGGATGTTCTGATAAATTATTAAAATTTTGTAATAAACTATTGCAAATAATATCTTTAAGAAATATAAAAGTTGATCTGAGTGATGAAAATCTCGGAGTGAGGTATGTCTCTAGTGGATAATCACTATATCTGAAATAAATTACTATTCCTAGATACTTGATGCATCATTGTACAAAATGGTCCACATGTGGCTCGGGAAACGCTGGGCATACCCTCACCACTAACGGCCGTCCAGCGCCGTCAGCAACGACTGCGTCCGTTGGAAGACTGCCGTAAAAAGATCGTGACTTGACCGCTCGCGCAGACGCCGTTAATTTTACTTGGTCAATTGCAGTCAAAAGCCGAAGAATCTCTCTTTCGACCTCCTCCCTCCGCTCGGTTCTTTCCTCCTCTTTCCCCAATCTTCGAAACCGCCTGGCTCTGTCTTCTCATGGTGAAACCCTCGGAATCTTCTTGAAGATTCGATGACGGAGGAGGGCGACGGCTCGGCGGCGCCGCAGGGGGATAAGCCAAGGGGCGGCGGCGACGACGACGGCGGGGCTCCGCCGTCACCGTCTTCTGAGAGGACTCCGCCCGCCGATCTCGGGTCCGATGCTACCGCGGTGGGGAAGGGAGGCGGTTCCGGGGCTGTGCCGGCGGCCAACGCTGATGGAAGGTCGTTCTCGCAGCTCCTGGCGGGGGCCATGGCCCCGCCGGTGGGGAGCCCACGCCCGCCGCCGATCCTCACCGTCCCGGTGGTCGCCGTCCCCTGCTTGCTCGCCCCTGCCGCGTTGATCGAGTCGCCTGGCTTCACGGTTGGCGACCCTAATCTCTCCCTCCTTCCAATTTACGCTATCAAAACTCGAGGGTTTCTATTTTTTCGTCTTTCCACACAAACCCCAACCCACACACCACCCCCACCCCCCCCTTTGGATAAGTAGTGTTTCGAACTGAATTCTGTTGTTCGGATGGCTAGTCTTGCTTTTGGCTCAATTTCTTAGTGGTTACTTGTAGGCTTTTATGAGCTCGTCATCTCTTCTAATGGCGTTGGGGATTGTTTTGGGACGACTGATTAACTTTCTTAATGGAACTCCTTTCTTTCCTTGCATGTATCCTTCTTTCGTGTCAGAATTCCCTTTTAGGATTAAATATGGTATTTTGATTGTAGATTATAACTGACTAAGGTACTTCTATCTTTGATTGGTTTCAATTGATCTAGTTTACTCAAGTCACATTGCACACTATGGGGAATTTTTTGGTTTATGTATGCTCTGCACTGATATTTCTATGTAAGGGTTGAAACTTTCTAATTGATATATGAATGAGTAGGGGTTGGGCTCATATGAATATTGGGATGAGGAAATAGATCTGACCAGGCAGGTCATAGTTTAGATATTTTATGCTTAAAAAGCTATTATTAGTTGCATTATTAGCTTTGTAGTTTTAAACTTTTAATGCTTCTTAATTATAAGTATTATATGTAGAGATATTTCCATGATAAATAGGGTATACAGCGTTGTTTTCCTTGCATTCTCATAGATATTAATATGGTTCCCATGAAACTATAACAAAATGTCTATGCAAGCATCTGATTAATGAGAAGTAACTTCAAATCCAATTAATATGTTTGAAACTCTCCTTCCAGGCACACATAATTTCTCTCACCTCTGTGTGAGAGTTAGGAATTACACATGTCAGGTCTGAAGCTATCATTGACACCGAGCAGAAAGCTACATGTCTTTAAAGGGCAGAAATCACTCCTTGCCAAATGAGGAATCTGAAACATTAAATAAATTGAGGATGAGTTTGTAAATGGTAAAAGACCTCCAGAGTCTTGACTAAAGAAGTGTGAGAGACTGACCTTGACTTACCTTAGTGAGATGAACTAGAAGTAAATGAGCATGTTTCCCCAAGACAATATTGGAGACAAATTGTTAGAAAAATTTTTTGGTACTCCAGTTTAGCCCACATTAGACGTGGGAGGGTTATAGGATTAGAGTTGGTCTACTGCATTAGCGTTAGCTTAAGTATTCTGGGTTAGTGATTCAGTTATTAAGTTAATGAATTAATTATCCCATTTGAGGGCCATGACAGATGGTGCCAGAGCATATCTAATATTGGACATGGTGAGCCATTCGAATAAAAAATATCTATATATGGATAGTGTTGGAGATACATCACTACATGAAGTCGTCCTTAGTTGGGCCTCACATGTACTATAGTAGGGTTTGATTCTGGGTTATGTTTGGGTCTTGACAATAACTTTAAGCAGGGCGAGATTAGAACATCTTAGTTTAGTCCTACATTGGATGTCGGAGGACGATCTAGTTGACTTATAGAGCCAGAGGAACACTCAACTATTATTAACTTTGGCTTCATTTTGGACTCGTCGTTCAATCGCTTTGAATCAAGTCATGATAACTTACGAGATATGAGTAACTATGAAAATGCCTTAGTTTTAGGTTGTAGTAAAGATTAATTGTTTGGACACCTGCTAGTATGGTTGATGAATTAAAGTTGTTTGGACATATCCCAAAAGAAAATTGAAAGACCCTAGTTGAGCAGGGTGTGTAATTTTGATTAGTGCTAGTAAGGAAAAGTGCGAGTAAGATAGGAAGACCTTACCAGATGACTCTTGGTTTGAGTTGCACTGTTGCTCCTGGGAGAGTTTGGTACTGGGAAAGGATTTAATTAGTTGACCCAAATATTTGTGATATACAACTTGTTTTTGTTGTTGCCATTGAACTTAGGTAACATTTACTGGACTTATAAAACAAAGAAACTAATTTAAGCATCTCTATCTTTTTTTCACACACAAATAGCAGGATAAGAAATTGATAAGTGGAAGGTGCTAAAATGTTATAAGACATTCTATTTTGTGACTACCATCAAACATATTTACAAATTGGCTTTTGATAAGACATATTCCAATTTTTGTGACTACTCTATATAATCCCCTAAAAATCCTAAATTCTGAGTAATTATGGAATTATTTAGGAATTACGGAATATTTCATCCCAAGTGAAATATTTAATTTCTTTTAAGCGGATTTGATGAAAGGATGACTTTAAAAGCAGTTTTAAACTTATACCAACTCTTTTTAAGTTAGGAAATAGATAAGAGTTGATTGATTAAAAATTAATTACGAAGTTATCTTATTAGAGCCTTAAACCTATTGAGACTCCTCTTCTCCTATATAAGGATGGGCAAAACCCTCTCTGTTCATCACAATGGAGCATGGCCTTGGTCCAAGCGAAGAGGCATGAGGCCATTGTGAGACAGGTAGGTTCTCGGACTCTCCTTGTTTTGTTATATGTAAATTCGTATTTTCACAGTTAAAAGTCTGCATAATCTGATTTATAATTTTTAGGAATTGTTCAATAATATCTGAAATTATTTATTATGGTATTTAAATTTAATGCATAAAAAATTATATTAATTGATTTGATTCTAATGGTTATTTAATTGTATATTTATCTCTGTCTTCTAAGTATTTCACAGATTTTTATCTGGATTTTTTATTACTACAGGAATTTTTATATGATTTAATTAATTTAATTCATAGAAATAATTTTTAAATCCTGTTTGATTATGTTTTTATTTTAAATAAAGATTCTGCATGATTAGAATGTAACTGTGATTTTCGGATATATGAAATAATTATGGGAATTTTTACATGTAATTATTTGTTTTACATTAATTTTAATATACGAAGATAGATTTAGAATCCTTTTTAATTATATTTCTGTTTGAATAAACTATTCTGTATGACCAGAATTTTGTTTACTTATTTTGAAATTTTCAAGTAATTATAATTCTAATTTGGAATTATTAATTTGAATAATATTTTAATTCATGAAGTATATTTTGAATATTTTTAATTGTGCTTCTGTTTCAAATAAACTATTCTACATCCTTAGAATTTTATTTGTTTATTCGGAAATTTTCAAGTATATTTATGTATTAATTTGGAATTATTGACTTGAATAATATTTTTAATTCCTGAAAAATAGTTTTAGGATCTTATTGATTATATATATACTCTGAATAATTTAGGATATATTTTCTAAAATATGTTCACATGATTTTATCTGAATTATTTGTGATTAGTTGTATTTGTAAATTTGGAAACACTTGTTATTGATATTTAATTCATGGAAAACAGATTTGTGATATTATAATTATGTTTATTAACTCTGAATGTTTGGAATTCTTGTTTGATTATTATGGAATTTTTGAGCTATTATATGATTTGTTTTGAAATTTTAAAGTTTTGTGAAAGCAAAAGGAGATTAATCTGATTAGGTTACTTCAGATCTGATTCAAGTCAGATCGTCAAGTAGACTGGGTTAGACCCAACCAAGCCAGCGGTGTGTAGTGCCTGACTCAATTGGTTGCAGACCCAACTCGTGCTTGTGGCTTCACTCAGTGTGGTTGGCTTATATGTGGTGCGACTCGATAGGTTCGACACATGTTCGATGTGAGTTCGGCTCGGTCCAACAAACCTAAGTTGAGTTGACGGCAAAGCCCAATTAAGTGTGGCCCGTTGCGGCCTACCTATTATGGCGATCCAGCGCCTATGGCTCCAATGTGGTCCACTGCACAGCTAAACCAGTCGTCGTAACTTAGTATTTATTCATGTGCATCCCACATGAGAGTGGGCCAGATCAGAGCTTGACTCGGTGCCTGCATACAGGCTGAGCTTGATATCATGCCTACAAGAACCTTTTCGTATATATTTGGGCCAGAGCTGGCTAACAACATCAGCCCAAGTTTTTTCAGTTTGTGCATTCGGGCTTGGGTTGGCCTAGTAGCTCTATTTTGACATGTTTTATGAGTTTGGACCCAATCGATCCCTAAATTGAATATGAACTGAACCAGTTTGGTTGACTTTAATTGGTTCAAGGTGATTCCGGATTGATCTAGACTAGTTCAAACTTGTTTGACCCAAATTTGACCTAACCAAGTCCAAGTTAGACTAGTTTAGGGTAATTTCAGACTAGTTTTATGAGGATTGTAAGTTGGTTCAATTAGGTTATAGTTGAATTTAGTCTAGTTCGAATCAGTTGGATCAATTCTACTAGCATTCAGACCAATTGAGGGTTAATTAGGTTATGACTTCTTGATGTTAATAATGTTGATAGATTATTTATGAGTTTTAAGATATTGAGGTTGCTTTACGAGTTTGATTATGATTTCTCGACAGACAAGTGGTCTACTGAGATTGGTATGGATGTGAGATCTCCATTAATTATGTGCCACATGAGAGGAGCTTCATGCCCATCATGTAGCGAGTAACACCCACTGAATCGAATCCCTCATATGATCCTTCCAGTATGATTTGCTATCGTTGATGGGTGTATGTGGTAGACATGAGACATGAGACATGAGATTGATATGATAAAAAGACTTAGATGATCTTTATCAATTATAGAAGGGTTCGAATACTAGAGGACGATTTCCTTTGGGGATTAGTGGGCTATTAGACGTGACAACTAGATGATTCTTTCATTTATTGTTGGGAGGAACGTGACCCCACTTTGATAGGTGAGGGATATGACTTCATTTGCTGTTGGAAGTGGGATATGGATTCACTTCATGTAATGTTGGGAGATAATCCATCTCGAGGGATAAAACACTCATCAGCTATTGGGATAAAACTTCATGTGGTTTTGCTACCAAGATTGGTCTTGAGATTTATATCTTATGTTTTTGGTACTGATCATGACTAACTGATGTTTGCACATGAAATATTGATGATTTTATTCCATGTTTTGTGAGGATGTCTAGGAGGCTCCTACTAAGCTTTTGTCAAATTCCGTTGCTTATTTTTTTCGGAGTAGTTTCATGATCTAATAACTGAATCTGGCACAGCGAGGAGCATCATCTACCGCTAGGTAGAGCTGCAAGAAGACAATTATGTCTTGGTTTGTTTAATGTTGAATTTGCGATTTTAAAGAAATATTTTGAATTTATTTTGAATAAAATTATTTAATTAGTGGATACTACTCTGAGTTGTTATGTGGAAAGTAGGTCACATTTTGTGCAAGTGTTGGAAATAAAAAGAAATTTAGGCACAGATGTGACAGTCAATGACCAAGCTAGACATGGCTTTGTACCTTACTTTCTGTCTGTAGTTATTTGAAACTCTTTCAGGTCAATGGAGTATATCAGCTTTAATCTTGAATAGCCTTCTCACACAGATAAAATTTAAGGGTTTCTGTGTATCCAATTTGTTCTGCCATGCTCTGCCAATTTGTTTTCTTATACTACCTTATTGAATTTTTTTTCTAATGGAGTATTCAACTCTTCAAGTTTCCAATACAAATCCTGTATGTCTTATCTTTGAGGATTGTTAATGCTCACTCTCCGAATCTGATGCAGGGTCAGTTTGCAATGACCCATCAGGCAGTATTGGCCGCAGTCACAGCTCAGGCACAGATGCAGATGCAAGCTGCATATCCTCCTCCATCAGAAACAACGACAAATTCATTTCCACACCCTATGCTTCCAGCTGTTAGCCCTGTACCATTGCAACAAATGTCATCGGTGCCTGAGGTAAACTTTACAAGAAAAATAAACATGATAGATTCTTTAATCTTACCATACATCTGAATCTGTTCATGTTATTCCATAGTCATGCTCGGGTGATATTTACCACTGGCGGAAGTATGGCCAGAAGCAAGTGAAGAACACAGAGAATTTCCGAAGTTATTACAGATGTGCAGATTCCAATTGTTTAGCTAAGAAAAAAGTTGAGTGTTACCCAGATGGCAAAATTTGTGATGTAATCTACAGAGGTAAACATAACCATGACCCACCTCAAAAGCATCGATACACAAGGGACAGAGGAGCTCAGTCTGGTGGACCCTCCAGGGAAAATGAAAGTATAGAACGTCTGATAAACGAACCTAATGAGTCAGGCCCTTCATCTTGTAAGGCTGAGCAAAATTCTGGAAATGACACCCCTGAACAGCAGTTAGATCGTTCAAGTGATTGCAAAGGGGTTGCTGGGGTTACAACCAAGAAAGATTTTGGGGATGAACCAGATCCAAAACGAAGGCAAGTGGTCAAGAGATTATTGTGGGGTTCTATTTCTTGTTGGTATCAGTTGTCTTGACTTTTCTTCTCTTTGTATAACAGGCTAAGTGAAAGCTCAAAATTCTTCTCAATGCCAGTACCTAAACAGGTCAAGGAACATGTTGTACAGACCGAAATTGATGCAAAACATTTGAGTGATGGCTATAGATGGAGGAAGTATGGACAAAAATTAGTGAAGGGGAATCCTAATCCTAGGTATGTAATTTCTTTACACATCAGTCACAAAACTATGATTCTGTGCCACAAATCATTACATTCTGGATGGTGGTTTCATTGAGAAAGATATTTCCGTTGTCAAAGCTCCAAGTTGGTTTGACATGGACAAGGTGTACCATTGTAATGGTCCACTTCTGACAGAGGGTCAAAGTTGTTATACCTCTTGGACGAGGAAACTAAATTGAACTTTCACTTGTTTTGGAGTAATGTTTTCATCAATAATTATTCCATTACATTGTCATGGGGGGACAATTGTCTTGCATGCCTTTGTTTGAATTATCACATTATTGAATTTGGTGAGTGACATGAATTAAATTTGAAAAGTTGACCATTGAATTGTTAGCATGAGAAATTAACACTGATGTTTTAATTATGGTGGAACATCTTACATGGGCTCTCTAATGGCCTTGATGCAGGGTGAACTAGATTTGAACCACTATCTTGACTGACTAGGTAGGTTATTGATGGATTATAATTCTCATGTCAGGTTGTTATTTAAAATATAAGGTGCCTTGTATCAAATAAGACGGGTTCAAACTCTACAGCCTAACTGGGGGCATAAGTAAATATAGTTTGCACAGAGAGAACTCAGCTGTGATAATCTGCATAAGTAGGTGTATTCTAGACTCCATTGTTAGCGATGGAGAGAGCATTGAGGTAAATTGTGCATGGGGTACTTCAATACTCGTTATTATATTTTTCTGTCAAGACCAGGGGTCTTGGCTAGCTGCCAGCTTGAAAAGTGTTATGCAATATGAATAGTTTGGCCTGACACTTGGTTACATCACCTGTATCCATGAGGCCCAAAATATGGCTCCCAGCTATATACATAGATATCTTGATAGTAAATCCTCATATCTTTATATGATAAATGGCACTTGAATTATAGTTTCATATATATTAAGTTTAATACTTCTTGTTAACATATTGCTGTTCATCTCTTGTGAACCTTTTCCTTTGATATTTTGCAGAAGCTACTACAGGTGCACACATGATGGATGCCCTGTTCGTAAGCATGTTGAGAGGGCATCTCATGATGCACAATCTCTTCTCATCACCTATGAGGGTAAACACAATCATGACCAGCCAACACCTAAATTTGCCAGTGATCCGACAGCTAGTGACAGTCCAGTTAAAGAAACCGATACAAAAACATCTTTATCGGATAGAAAATCCTCGAAAGACTTGAATCCAAATAACTTGGCCAATAATTTAGCTGGTGACAAGGCATCAGAATTTGGAGCTCACAAAGCACCAGAAGGTGCTCAATCTCTCTCGAGCAGCAAGGGGGGCGGTGAGAATGCTGACCCTGATGGTATGAGAAATCCTCTTCTCAGTGAAAATCCGGCAGCAGTCCCAGTCAAGAACTGCTGAATTTATATTCACACCATCTATAGCATGTTGTAGTGTTGTACCTCATGACGTGTCCAATTGTTGTATTTAGTTTGTATAGTTTTGTAATGCTGTGTATCTTATGTAAGTTAACAAACAGTTCAATGTAGTAGTTTTTATTTGAAAGGATAACAACTGATCAGAAACACAAATATTTCTTGTCTCCTGTTGAGAAGATGGGACTTTCATCACCAAATCATTTGTATTGGGATTGGACCTCTAATTCTCTACCGCTGCTGAATCTGATTTCACTGCAATAAATGTGAGATTGTTTCTTTTATTTTGGAAGGTGACTATTCTATCATCATTTTTCATTGCAGTAATTCTGTTTGGTTTTTCTTGAAGTTGAATTTGATGTTCGCTAGAATGCAGAGGCTGCAAAAGTATGATAGTTTTGTCATTCTATTTCATGTGTCATCTAAATTTCGAATAACATTGTAAATATGCTAAATTTATTGAAAAATTTTCAGGACAGGGAGGTTTGTGTTTCACCCATAAGAAGTCTTAAAGATGATCTATACATACTACTTTAATAAGTTCTTGACCTAATTGTTGGAAAGTAAGTTGTATCGTCTAAAATAATAGAATCATGCTGGAGCAAGCAATTTGATATTTGTTAAAATATAGTCGATAAATTCTGTTGAGATATTGTGTATTATTGCTAAAGTGATAGATATGTTTGACTCTGCGTGTAAGTATCATATACGATGTAATCAAAACTTTTAATAAATTAAAATATATATTTGGATAATAGTAATAATCATAAATTAAACTACTAGCGGTCCATTAGCATAATAATTTTTAAATTTAACTTGATATTAATGCCCTTTTTAAAAATATTAGATAACATAAGGATCAAATAATTGGTAAAAGTACTAAAGGGATACATGTCATTTTTATATGCGAGATATATATATATATATATATATATATATATATATATGTATATATATAAATATATAAATATATATATATATATATATATATATATATATACATATATATACATATATATATATATATATATATATATATATATATACATATATATATATATATATATACATATATATATATATATGTATATATATATATATATATATATATATATATATATATATATAATAGACATATATATATATATATATACATATGTATATATGAGTCATGTATACATATATATACATATATATATATGTAATATGTATATATTATATTATATATACATATACATATATATATATATATATATTTTTTGATAATATATATATCGTATGTATTTATATTTATTACATATATATGTAATTTATAGTACTATTTTTCATATATCATAATATTTATTTTCTATATAATTCCTTGAACAAAACTATATATATATGTATATATAATTATATATGTTTGGAAGATATATATATATATATATATATATATGTATATATATATATATATATATATATATATATATATATATATATATACATATATATATATATATATATATATATATATATATATATATATATATATATATATATATATATATATATATATATATATATATATATATATATATATATATATATATATATATATATATATATATATATATATATATATATATATATATATATATATATATATATATATATATATATATATATATATATATATATATATATATATATATATATATATATATATAATCCAAGGTAGCTAGATGGACGGTGATGATCGTGCCCATCGTTAAGGTCCGACGGCTCCGCTTCATTTCCCTGCCCGAACGCCGACAAAACCCTCCGTGGTACTCTTCTTCCACTCTGCTCTTTTTTACTTCGAAGGGTCGATCTTTGACCGGAAGATGTGACCTTCGATCACGGGAAGGATTAAAGACGCCCTCTTTGATTCGATCTTTGTTCCCGAGCACATGTAATCGGATGTCTTTGTTCCTTCTTTTGCTTTTTCTTTATCGTTGAGTGGCTTGATTTTTCGTCGATCGGACTCTTGGGATCGATAGAGCGGAAAGGGTGAGGGGAAGATGAGTGTCTCAATCTCGGTTATGACTTTTAATCTCCACGAAGGGGATCAGCCTAGAGATAGCCCCAATTCGTGGGAGAAGCGGAAGGATCTCTGCGTGAGTGTGATCACCAGCTATTCCCCTACCATCCTTTGCACTCAGCAAGGTGAGTTTTTGATAGATCTGCGCGGATCTAGGTACTGAAACTTGTGTGGAACTCTTATTGTTTTTCCTTTTTGTATTAAAAGGAGGTTTTTTCATTTTTCTATCTTTGTTTGTTGTTTTGTAGGCTTGAAATGGCAGTTGGAGTACTTGCAGCAGTGTCTGCCAGGTGATTGTTAGATATGTTATATCATTTCTTCATCCGATACACTAAAATTCTTGCGGACTGTTATGTTAGATTTACTTTTGGCTGCTCTACTGGTCACAAGATTGCTACAGTATTGTTCTTGCTTATATCTTTAATGATTCTGGAAGCACTTTGTTGAATCACATAAAAGTTTCATTGTTATGCAAATATGCACCGATTTGTTTCTTAATTGTGCCAACACATGCCATTTCACATTTCTGTAATTACGGTGATGATACAAGATTTAGCTAATGATCAGGTTAACGACTGTAATTTGTTAATTCTTTGTGTTCATGTGGCAGTATGACAGAAGTTAATGCTGCCTCATGCTCTCAGTGTACAGCTCTGCACTGTTACTAATGTGTTGCCATTGTTATGTAACATCATTGTGGATCATCTTAGATGATGCAAGGGTGCATAACTATTATAATTTCATGATATTTGGTACTAAACACAAGTGTATGATGGTGTTATTTTAGAGTGAAAAATGTCTATTTGGAGTAGGAGTGTAGGAGAACCGTGGTTTTTTTTTTTCAATTTGAATCATTCTGCTCAACTTCTCCGGTCTGATCTGAATTTTCCATTAGAACCCTTCCATTATCATAAGTGCCTTAGTGTCACAGACTTTACTGGTTTTGCCTAAGTCATGCAACACCCTTGCATGTTCGTTCGCAAAGGGTCAGCCCTCCTAAAACCTCTTATAGTCCCTTAAAGACGTATAAAAGAGAAGACGGGTTAGAGTAAGTGTTTAACTCGGGATCCAACAAGCAACCATTTCAGGAAACACTTGATAGCAATGCAAATTATAAATATAGATTTCGAAAGTTCTAAACGGTCGCATGACAAAGGGTCCAAGGTAGTTCATCACGGCCAAAAATCCTCACAAGTGCCAATATGACACTACCATGGAGCAAGATAGCAAACCAGCCTTAGATACTACCCTAAAGGCCCATCCAGTCATGTGCCACCCGGGTAGCTCCTGGGTGCTGTGTTAGCTGACATTCCACACCACTCTGTAGAGCTAGAAGACTCCCAAAATGGTTGTCTAGATGGTTTGTTTTTGGGTAGTTTTGCATGTATCTGACAGTTGCACACAACCTACGTTTACAAGCTTGAAACGACCACAAAAACTAACCAAAATGGGATTGTCAAACCTATTGTAAGCCCTAAAAATGCTGTGTAAAGCATAAACAAAATCGAAAGACATCGACATACACGAGCATTACATTGAACACCCTGTTTACAGCTTTGTCCATGACATTCTCTCTCACTTATTCCCTTGACGTCCTCGTCGAAGCCTTTGCAGACGCTGCATCTCCTCGACTTTGCTGAATCTTTAATTTTCTACTCTAGTTACAATGTGCCTCTTGGCGCCCAACTGCTCTCTGTCGCTTTTGTTGAGTAGTTGAACTTTGATTTGTCGCGCAGCTTCAACTCGCTAATGACTCTAACTCTAGTGTAGGGTCGATCGAGTTGTGCTGATCCTTGTTGGTTCCTACGGATCCTTCAGATGAAAGAAAAGATCTTCCTTGTTATGCGTCAGTCTCTTAAACATCTCACACCGCTTGAACTGGGTGGATGCCTATTGGAGCTTTAATGAGCATCGAGACTTTAAAGTTTTTTAGGTCTTCCTTTGTAAAATTTGCCCATCAATTCCTCTTCTACGTAGTTATCGCCTCCAAGTAGGTTTGTATCACTTCTGTTTTCGATTGGCATTTTGTTGGGAAATCAAGCGGACAATCTACTCTCGTTAGCACCAATCACCATTGGTGAGGATTTGATAACTATTGTCTTCCACTTTCTTTGAAGGGTCTTTGAACATGTGCAGAGCTCCTCTGCTGCTAAATAAGCGAACTGGGGTACTCGGTTTCTTCCATTCTCTTATGAGTTGAGAAGACAAATGTTACTCGACTTCGCTTGTATTCTTGAGGGTTGTACTCCATGCATTAAGCTAGTTACTAGCCTTCGTCTGCTCTTTGTTCACACTTGTGAAATACTCGAAGTGTTGTACTCCTTGCGTTGACTTAACCACAACGATTCGCCTTCTCATTGCCATTAGACTTTTGAAATGCAAGAAGTTTTGCCTAAAAAGAGTAAAAGTTTGCCCTGACTAGGAGCAATTATCCAATAGTTTTGGTTCCCTCTGGGATTGTATCATCTTCTCCATCATTTTTGCCGCATACTCTTCTGAATAGAAAAGGTACAACATCGCATACTGCCTATTTTATTCCTTGGTCGAGCACTCTTGTATTGACCCAAAGTCCCTCACTTTCAGCTTTTTAATGAGAAGCCCATTGACATCGGTCATACGAAGTTTTCTAGCCTCTGCCCTGCCTTGTCTCGGTACTTGGAGTTTGCCTCTGCATTCTCTATCTCCTCGGCCCCTTTTACGACCAAGCACTCTCCCTCCATGGAGAGCAAGAGATTGATGACTTTACGGAAGTCCCGCCTTTACAATACCATAGTACTACCATGCCCATGACCCTATTATCCATCATCTCGTATCTGCGTCTTTTTCTTCGCAATCAGTAGATCCACCTTTACGGCATTACGACACTCATCCGAGTCCATCTCCATTCTAATCGATGCTTAGTTTTGGGTAGCTAAGTCCCTCTGGACTCGTTGTCGCTTCCTCGCCCCTTTCAACCATCTACTTCAATACCTCTATGTTCTCCAAGCAATTCCCTTTGGTCGATAGAAAGACAGATTGTAACTCTCATCTATGGTCTCAGCCATCATGTTATAGGGCTCACGTCGATTCTGTTCTCCTTTGCTTCCTTGGTAGCAACATTTGCTTACTCGACCTTGTCCTCTGATTCGTCGGGCTCCCTTAAGCGAATATGAGCTCTGGATCTGTCCAACTTTCCAGTCGCTTTGGTCGTACCTCTGTATGATTAAGTCCCCCCATGGGACTCACTAGTACTTGCACTCAGAATTTCCCCTCGGTGGTACATAGATGGTACATAGAGCACCCCCCCCCCCCATCCACCATGTTAATGACCAAGGCTTTCATTGGATGCAAAATTCAATGCACGCATGCAAGACCCGCATATGCAATATCATGGCATTCACTCCTTGAATTCATAGTCCTTCTTGCCATCATGTTATTCACCGAAGTGAAGCTCCCAGTAACTCCCGATCATACCTCCGTATGATTTAGTCCCTCGTGGGACATGTCCTATGTGTGTCGCATTATCTTAAACTGTTCCACCATGATCCGTCGTACCATGTGACCTCCTAGTGACATTTGCATTGCATTTTGATCCTTGTGGGATGAACTTGGACTGTGATCTCTATGTGTGGCCTCTGCCAGCACATCGTAGAGTCTCTGGCACCTCCGATTGTGTTTACTTCTTTGACAATCGACCTTCGTTCACCCACTCCCGTGTCACACCTGGACGAAGCATGGCTCTAGGACAGTCCGTCGCCTAGTAGCTCTTCAAGTCCACTGATTTCGCTAAAATTGGTGCTATATTGATTGGATCCTGGGCCTTTTCCCCCCAGCACAATCTCGGCTGCACATCGCTTCCTTCGTGACAACTCGAATGGTAGCATTGTGACATATTCTTCAAGAGTACTTGCCTCAGTGTCCTCTTGTCCTATGTCAAGGCCTTCTGACCCCAATTTTGCCTTCGCAAGTTGAATCGTCTTAGTTCCTTTGTCAAATGCTTTGCCGAGATAAGGTGCATGTGTTTCGAAACTCCCTTTTACTTTGTCATCATGCAGGTGGAGTTCGCTCCATCAAAATAAGGGACCCATGGAACGACATGATCTCGCTCTTACCTTTGTAAGAGTTCATGTCCTTGACTTATGTACAAGGAAAGCTTCATACTTCCACTTCATGTTCTATCTTCTATATCGACTCCTTTCATGTGACTTGGGCACTTTATCAAGTTTCTTTCAAGTTGCTCCACTCCTCAATTTGCATTAAGTTTATGGTGGCCCTCGCGACCACTATTCCACGGGTTACCTCTTCGTTGAGTCCGATCTTCATATTAACTCTACGTGTGCCTTTGTTTGGTGTTGCCTTGGGTCGCTTCCCCACTTGGTCTCGCAATGCATCCACCAACACATTACGTCATGCGAGATCATGTGACGACTCTTCGTCGTTCGCTTGGTTCATTGAGCTTTGTGTAGTTGTTGTCTTGAGCTACCCCTCCTCAACATATGTGGTCCATTGTACATAATTCTCCCTCTAGAGAACCGGGACTTATCTCTCCTGGATATCTATCCCGCTGGAGTAACTTTTCTCTTTGTATCCCTCCCTCTAGAAGTTTTGGAGACCACCATCCCCTTGGACTACTCCGCCTTGCTGAACAAACTATACATTATTCTGCCCCCCACGAACGCACTTGCTAGATTGCAACTCTTTACCAATACAGCCTTTGTTGCGCCCCTCAAGGCTTAGCAACATGTTGAACTTGTTGTACACTTCAGCCTCCTACGGACTATCCTTCCCATGTCAAAGAGAAACTTTCAGTGCTCCATAGCATCGACTTTCGGTCGCCTTGAGATGGCTACGGACAATCCATTGTCTGCATACAAGCCCTGTCATGAGTACCGAACTCTTTGAGTTAGCAATTCCCTTCACCTCTATGATCTTTTTATAACTCTTTCAATCGCTGAGCAATCCATCCCACCTTGCACGGTCTCATCTTTTGTCAAGCGCCCGCTTGCCTTGAGCACTGTCAAGTTTGGTTGCCAACGTCAAGTCGTAGCTCGAACTCAGCCATCCCAACTTTTGTGCACCACGTGTTCTTCCCAGCTCGCTTGTCCTTGTGATGCCTCTTGTGCGAAGGGTTAGTCATTCCTTTAAATGCCAATCTCGGATGTCCGCTCCTCTAAGTGACTCCTTTCCTTACATCTCAATGCCCGTTTCTCCCAAGCGGTTGCGCGTGCTGATTGCCCTCAATGTAGCCCCGTTGGGTCCCTGACATTTGCATGTCAAGTGTTTCTAAGTGTGCATGTCTTGCTCTAAGACCATCTGTCACGGACTTAGCTGGTTTTGCTTAAGTCGTGTGGCACCCTTACGTGTCCATTTGCAAAGGGTCAGTCTCCCTGAAACCTCTTATGGTTCCTTAAGAACCTACAAAAGAGAAGACGGGTTAGAGAAAGCATTTAATTTGGGATCCACAAGCGATCATTTCAGCAAACACTTAATAGACAATGCAAATTACAAATATAGACTTCACAATCTCTGAATGGTCGCGCGTCAAAGAGTTCAAAGTTGTCTGCCACGGTCAAAAGTCCCCACAAGACACTGATGCGGAACAACGCAGCGAACCAACCCTAAACACTACTCCAAAGGCTTATCTAGCCATATGCCACCCTGAGTAGCTCTTGGGTGCTGTGCTGGCTGACACTTCACACCACTCTATAGAGCTAGAAAATCCCCAAAATGACTGCTTGGATGACCAGTTTTTTGGGTAGTTTTGTGTTTACAAGCTTGAAACGGCCACAAAAGCCAACCAAAATAGGGTTACCAAATCTATCATTCGCCCTCTACATGCTGTGCAAAGCATGAACAAAATCAACATGGGCATACGCGAGCATTACATCGAACATTCTGTTTATAGCTTTGTCCGTGACGTTAGGGCAAAAAGATGTACTTTAATTCCACTTGTTATGTCTTGCTAGATTTTTCAACTGACATTTATGTTTGACATGGAGAGAGGCTGATAATATACCTTAGAAACAAAATTTCCTAATGTATTATAATTTGGCATTTTTACCATTTTCTTTCAATCTTAACTGTGTATTTGGGAATTATTTTGCTGACGACATTTGATAACACATTTTTATCTCCGGAAATAAGCTCAGCTTATAGTGGTGGTTGTTTTCACTAACTAGTGTGAATATCCAGCATATGAACAATTTGGTATTTCAAGAAAAGGATCTGAAGACACCTCAGATGAATATTGCACAATCTTCTATGATAAGGACAAGGTTTACAA